>JACXGI010002562.1:6667-72103 GCA_016801175.1 Esox masquinongy
CCCCCCCCCCCCCCCAGGACCCTCCTGGCACACCCACCTTTGCTCCCCCACCCCTCAGCCAATGAAGCATAGGCGTATGCAGAGTGAGCACCAATGGGTCCACTTTTGTGTCTGTATAAAACTTTTCAAGAGCCCGTGCCAGGTTGCACTTTCTGTCAGTCCAGGGCTCCAGTTTGCCAGAGAGGTGAGAAAGAGAGAGGAGAAAGAGAACAAAGGGGGTTGCTGTTTTTTTATCCTAATCCCACACTACCCAACAGTTCATTCCTACTGCACCAAGCCATGCATTCCCGGATGTCCTAAACGTGATTTGTCTTTGTTGTGTTTGCTCTTCTGATGTAGCCTCTCCCGTTTGGTGAGGATGGAGAACGCACATGCGAAAGAGCCTGAAGAGGTTGTGTCATACTTTGGTGTTGACCAGACCACTGGCCTTACACCAGACCAGTTTAAGAAGAACCTGGCACGATATGGTTACAACGGTGAGAAGAGACTTGGATGAATGGATGGATGGATGCATGGGGGTAGGACGGACAAAAGAACATGGAGGTGGAGAAGCGGAGGGATATGTGTTGAGTGGAAACAGTAAGGAGGAATATCAGATTGGGTGTAAATGTCAAGACCCAAAATGGAGTTCATTGATGCTGAATGCTCTAGGAAGGATAGATGAGATGAAGACAGACAGACAGAGAGCAACAGGTGTTCCATTGGCATCGGTTAGTCTTTGTTTTGCTTACAAAGAGCGTAAAGTTGGACCTTGACTCCTCAGGATTGGCCGTTGGCTAACTGGCATTTTGGCGCATGGCAACCAAAATGGTTCACGTGACCTTGTGGTGGTGTAGCAGAATCCATTTGAAGGTCAGGGGCACAAGGGCCATCTGGTGTAGTTTGTGATTAGTCTTGTATTGGTTCTCAATTGCAATGTGTGGCTTCTTGAAGTTTCTGAACAACTGCCACTTGTAAATATGTTGTACCCTACTGTCTATTTGTGTGTCTTTGCACAATTGATTAAAAAACACGAGTGGATAAGCATCAGCGATACAAAGGCAAAAGTTATTAATAAAAATATATATAGTCTACTCACTCCAACCAACCAATAATAATGATTGACACCCCAAGCTTTGTTTGGCTAACCAGTCAGAAGTCAGTGTGAAGGTCAGATGGTTGCTATGGCTACTGTAGGGCCTAGCTATGGCAATCATTGATCTAACACTTGGTCATGAAAGCCACTTAGTTGCAATTTAGTTTGATTTTCCAGAAAAAAAGTAGAATCACATTTATTCAATGCCAGTTCTTTTATTTGATTATGTTTTAGTTTGTGAATAATCTGAAGCTTAGAAATTTTTGCTCTTGCCGCTCCTTATCACAATGATACACTGTTCTGATAAGCTGGAGGTAGTTTGGAAATTTGGAAAGTTCAATGTGATTAATTACAGTAAATTCTTGAAGTTATCTATCAGGTGGTAGATGAAATTAGCAAATGTCTGGAGCTTTTGCTGATGCTTACCTATAAGCATCAGCAGGCTACCTAATGCAAAAGTGTGTGCACCTGTTTTTTTCAGTAGAGGAAAACTAAATATAAAAACACATCCAGACCCATGAAACTGGCTTGTTGAGATCATTAGCTCGTGACAGTGGTCTGACCTTTTAAAACAAGTGATTACAAAGGCTTTGTAAACGCTTATGTGTATAATTAGTATTCTGTCACAGGTAGTAATACTTAAAGTGGTAGTAATACTCTGTGTAGTTACTAAATGTCAATGTTATTAACAAATAGAAATGCTATGCTAATACTCTCTTCTCTCTCTCCTCCCAAAGAGCTGCCAGCTGAGATTGGTGAGTTTGCCTTTGCCTCTCATGCACATGTTTGTCCTCCATCGAGCCCACACTAATACTCCTATATCAAACTTGAGGTTACACATCCCTTCAATCAGACAAACTTTTATTCCTGTCACCATGTTACACATTCACGCACATGCACACCCCTGTTGTTCTGTTTCCTGCCTGGGGGAAAGGCTGCACACAAGTAACATGAGGAAATAGGATGCTTCCTTCCCCATCTTGTCATAACACTGGAAGAGGCACAGATCTTCCTGAAAACATATATTTGTCCTAATTGCCCTATAACATCTGTCCCATTAAATCTCTGAGACCCACAATTAAAATCTGGCATAATTGTGTCAATATGCTAAAGTGGTGTTCTGTGCTTCTGTTCTCAAGACAGAGGATTGTTGCTGTCACCTAATATTGCAGGTTATAAACTGGGGCCATGTTGACGTTTGAAAGTGGAAAATTGCGTCATGTGTGATTCTTTCAATTTTTACAGGAAACTGTAACTTGCACTTATGGGGGATGGCCCAGAGGGTGATGTCACTAACAATCCCTGTAAAGTTTACAATGATTCTAATGCCATGATGCAATAGGGATCATATTGGTTTAACTCATTAGTTATTAAACAAACACACGCACAAACACATGCACACTGGCAGTATTATCATCCCTTGAACTACTACATTCTGCCACTTTCTTTCCATCTGTATCTCTTTTTCTTTCTCTCCCTCTCTCTCTCACTCTATCTCTCAGGTAAGACCATCTGGGAGTTGGTCGTAGAGCAATTTGAGGATCTGTTGGTCAGAATTTTGCTGCTGGCTGCCTGCATCTCGTTTGTAAGTAGAAAATAGTCTTGCACTGATTTTGACTAAATACTAAATACTAAATTTTACTAAGGTTACTAAGGTTTTACTGGTTAAAAACAAAACAGTTCAGATTAAGGACACAATAGTCGCTTGATTTGTTGCTATAACCATTAGAATAGTGACTTCAGGTGTTCTGTAGCTTTAGATGAAGGGATGTTATCTGGTCTGCTTATTAGTGAAGAATGTAGAAGAAGGAAAACAATTTTCCCCTCAGAACTCCACAAATGCATGTTAAGGGGATCTGTACAAGTCAAGTGGCTGAGGTGTTTATATGTGTTTAAAATGTGTTTCTATATGGGTGTTATGAGTTATGCAGTGAAGTCACTTCCTGTTCATTTCCTCCTTCCACATCCAGTCCACTCCCCAGTGCAGGATGGGTAAATGTTTCAGCATAGCAGCTGGGCATTGTGGCAGAGGCCCTGAGAGGACACTGATAGCTAATGCATGGGCACAAGGTTACATGCCTGCACACAAACATAAAATATGCTTTGAGATCATCCTGGCACACACACACAGCCTGGCACACACACACACACAACACATGCAGGAGCCCGTGAGGTTATTTTTCATATGGACCTCACTCACTCACTCTAGGAATCCCTCCCCCTCCCTCTATCTCTCACAGTTTAAGTTCTTTGTTGTCTCCAACCCTGTCCTCCCGTCTCGCTTTTCAAATATGTTTTGGGGTAGGCGGCTGACACAAAGTTTTAATCCCCCGCCCCTCCTCTCTTTACACACTGTCCTGTCCCTGACCAGCTGTTATTATGGCCTTAGAAGGAATGGTGTTTGTGTGTGCGATATACTCTGTGTTAGTGGTGATGGTGTGTGTGTGTGTGTGAT
Organism: Esox masquinongy; assembly: GCA_016801175.1. Taxonomy (NCBI): domain Eukaryota; kingdom Metazoa; phylum Chordata; class Actinopteri; order Esociformes; family Esocidae; genus Esox; species Esox masquinongy. The sequence continues at coordinate 10,198 of JACXGI010002562.1, forward strand.
ATAGTCTGTGTTAGTGGTGATGGTGTGTGTGTGTGTGTGTGTGTGTGTGTGTGTGTGTGTGTGTGTGTGTGTGTGATATAGTCTGTGTTGGTGGTGATGGTGTGTGTGTGTGTACATGCATGTCTGTCTTTGTGTCAAAGTGTCGCGAGTGTAGAGAGTGTTATTTTGAGAAAGTCTCAAGCCAGGCCAAAGAAACAGTATCCATCTACAAAGGTCAGGGGACAAAGGAACAAATGATTGCTGGGAAATGATTGGGAGAGACTTAGCATTGCACAATGGCATTGTGGTTACATAGACAAATAAACAAAGGTAGATGGTAGTTACATAAAGTATATGATTTAGGAAGACACTATAGTAATGACATCATAAATGTGTAATATCAATTGAATATACTGTACAAATAAATGCCATTGCCAAAATAATTGTAATCTTCATGACATGCATTCTTTTTTAAATATATGTATTTTTTAAATTATTTTTAATCTTCACTGGGCAGTAAAGTAGGGAGAGATAGAAGCAGGGAGAGATAGAAGAGAGAGTTTTTGGTGAAAGAGCAGTATGTTGGATTCAAACCCACGCTGCAGCAGTACATGTGCACCAGAGGAAGGCAGCTTAGCCTATTGGACCTCTCTAGACCACTGGAAAGTGCTTTGAGTCAAACTTTTGTTTGTAATGAAAGGGTTTCATAACTACGTGGTGCTTGCAGGTGTTGTACTTGGATATTCTTCATGTCAATGCAATATCTTTTGGAATAGAGCAACTGAGAGGATAAATGATACAGTGATTTTAACAGAGAAGAATAAATGGATTTGGACAAAAAAAGAAAGATTGGCTTGAGGAGTGAAATCTTTACACTAAAGACCGTCTGAGTTGGAAAGGCGTAGATGGAAGAAGAGGATGGATTGAACAAAGGAGTTAAGATTAATGGATGGATATATATGCATTGATGGATGGAGAAATTTTTTGCTTTCTCTGTGAGCCCACTTTTTACTCTGCTTTAGTGAGTCGGAACTGATCTGTGTCCATGTCAACACAGCCTCTTTCCTAAACGGGGCAATGACGACAACAACACATGACCCATACACACACAGGCACACATATGCGATGAAATACACACACACACATGTGACTCATACACACATAGGCACACATATGCGATGAAATACACACACACACGACTCATACACACACAGGCACATATGTGACTCATACACACACAGGCACACATATGTGATGAAATGCACACACATACATGAAGAAATACACACACACAGGTCTCCTGAGTTATGAAGTATGAGACACTTTGCATCCAGGTGTTCAAAATCCTGATCGTGGTATACCAACAGTGCCCAGGAATCCAGTAGAAGGTGGTGTGAATTGGCGACTCCTTGTTTGTTGGAGAAAGCATTCACCTCCAAGAGTGTAGGATCCTGCAAAACCTTTTGTTTGAGCAAGCAGTGTGGTGGGAAGTGGAACTCCCGTCCTCCTGAGCGTGCTGGGAGTTGCTGCAGTGAGCCAATGCTATACCACAGAGCCAACACAAACAATGCCGTTGTGCAATGCTGTAGTACTATCTTTCGGAATACGACTTAGAGGACGGACGATGTAGAGATCTTATAAGAGCATGAGGGAATAAATGAATAGACAAAAATGAGAGGAAAAAGAGGGAAGAACAGACAGAAAATGTTTAAAATAGTTCATGGCTTAGTTGATAGAAAAGTGTAAAAAGAGATTTTGCTGTAAGAGCAGTCGGCTGGATTCAAACCCATGCTGAAGTACATGCAGTACATGCTGCGGTACATTTGCACTGGAAGTAGTGAGTTAGACTTCTATACCAACCTCGGTCATGAAACAGTAATTCTGATAATTATTTATTTATTTACCTTTGTTTATACAGAGTAATCAGACAAAGGTCTCTTTTATAGCTGAGCCCTGTATTAAAACAATAAAAACACATACAAAATATACATAAAACAAACATAAAGAAAATTATAATAAATAATAGCTTTATTTGTATAGCACTTTTCTAGTACAATTACACAAAGTGCTTAACACACAATAAAAATAGAAATACATAAAAATAATAATAAAAATATATATATTATTTAAGAAAAATATAGGAAATAAAATGAATAAGCAAAATAAAAAATCACAATGATAAAATATTAGTGAAAGCCATCTTATAAAAATGAGTTTTTAGGTAAATTTTAAAGAATGCACTGATGAATCATCTCTGACATTCTGTGGCAGGCTGTTCCAGAGTCTAGGGGCCCGTATAGCAAAGGCCTGGTTCCCTTTAGTTTTCAGTCTAGACTCCGGAATAGCCAGAAGTCCTTTTTCAGCTGATCAGAGAGGCCTAACAGGGCAGTATGGGTTTAGCATGTCACTAATGTAATCAGGTGCCAGACCATGTAATGCTTTAAAAGTGATAAGTAGAATTTTAAAATCTTCTCTGAAATTCACCGGTAACCAATGTAGAGCTGCCAACACTGGGGTTATATGAGACCTTGATTTAGTCCTTGTAAGAAGTCTGGCAGCTGAATTCTGTACAACTTGGAGTTTAACTAGGGACTGATTGTTGAGGCATGTAAAAAAACAGGCATGCATATATAGTATATCACCATAATAGTATCAACATAAAAGCTGAGTGCAAAATATATTGTCTATGCTGAAATGACAGACATGATTTATTCCTATAATAGAAACCAATTTTAATCTTTAGCTTTTTCACCAATTCCCTTACATGTGAATTGACAGATTTTCATCTAACCAAATCTCAAAGTATTTGTAAGAACAACATCTTATATAAAAGAACCATTCAGGGTAGTAATTTTAGGGTCATAGTTTTAAGGTCATCCAAACTTTGGTCTGTTACCTAGAGAATAGCATGTACTTAGTTTTACTGTATTTGCATTTAGAACCAACCAACAGTCCATAAGATTTTTGTAACAACTGGAAATCAGACTGCTTTTACATGAATGGGAGCTGTAGCATATAGTACTGTGTTGTCAGCATAAAAATGAAATGCACAATTTCTTAATGAGTTGCAGATTTCATAAATATTTTGAATGAAGAATTTAGGACCCAAAATTGAACCCTGTGGAAGTCCTTTTGTGGAATACAAGAAATGTAGATTTAATTCCACCAGCTACAATAGCCTGTGTTCTGTCACTAAGGTAATTTTTAAACCAGAGGCCATGGCCAGGCGCAACGAAGACAGCTTTATCAATAAGATTGAGATCTTCTGTATGGAATGCCTTTGACAAGTCAACAAACTTATTTAATATCATTTACAACCAGTGTAGTTGCTGTAATAGTACTGCACCCAGGTCTAAAACCAGATTGAAATCTGTTCAAAATACAATTTTCTTACAAAAAAGGTATGAACCTGTGTATTCCTGCATAATTACTAGATTTTCTTGTATTTCTATATTATTTATTCCTCTCTCATTTGGGGTAGGTATAGAGGCTTTTTCAAAAAGATCACTTGCTGCAATAAAGTGGCAAATTAAGAAAATCAGCAATTCCATTTTGATCAGTAATAAGTACAGAGTCCAACACTATCAGTTGTAGCAGTGTGGTAGCTGCACTGTTCTTCAGGGTTTTTACTGTTTTCAAGAATTTGGAAGGACATCCACTACAGGTGGATAGCATTATTTACATAGTAGTCTGCTTTTTGGCTTTTACAATAAGTTTAGTTTCACTATGACATCTATAAACAAAGCCTTGGTAGCTTCAACAATGAGTTACGCAGGGCCAGACAGCAACATTTATCGGGAATGATCAACAAGAATATCAACAATACCCGCACTCTATTTATCATGGTCGACAAGCTTACAAACCCAATAAAGCAGATTGCTTCAGAACTCATGTCCACTGGGAAATGTAATGAGTTTGCATGTTTCTTTAGTGAAAAAATTAAACGTATTTGATGGACCATCAGAACTACACAGTCTAACAAGGACACTGTACCATCACTATGACTACCAAGACATAACTTGGTTATTATGTCGCAATTTAATACAATTGATCAAAAATCCCTAGAAGAAACAGTTCGACATCTTAAAGCTTCCACATGTTGTCTCGGGACACTGCCATCAGACTTTTTTAAAACATATTTTAACTCTATAACAATGGACCTACAGCAAATAGTTAATAGCTCTCTGCAATCAGGCATTTTCCCAACATCTCTAAAAACAGCTGCCTTTAAGCCCCTATTAAAAAAGAGAACACTGGATGCATCTATAATGAACAACTATAGACCTGTATCAAATCTCCCTTTTATAGCCAAGATCATTGAAAAGATTGTCTTCAATCAACTCAGCAATTTTGTGACCCCAAGCGGTCTCTTAGACAAATTTCAGTCAGGCTTCCGACCTCACCACAGTACTGAAACGGCCCTGATTAAAGTTTTAAATGATATACGGCTGAACACTGATTCCGATAAAATAACAGTTCTGGTTCTATTAGATCTCAGTGCAGCATTTGACACTGTAGATCATAGAACACTTATAGATAGGCTGGAACATTGGGTAGGACTCTTCAGGACAGTCTTTGATTGGTTCAGATCTTATCTAGATGGCCAGAGTTACTTTGTCACCATTGGTAATCATGAATCTGATAGGGTGGTTATGACATGCGGAGTTCCCCAGGGATCAGTTCTCAGACCGCTTCTGTTCAACACTCAAATATAAATGGCTCTCAAACCGTATGACAACAGCTCAATAGACTCTCTGTGTCACTGTATAGAGCACATACATACCTAGATGAACCAAAATTGTCTACAATTTAACCAAGATAAAACGGAGATTATTGTTTTTGGCAACAAAAATAAAATAACAAGTATTATTAAAGAGCTGGATTCTCGGGCCCTTAAAACCAGGGATCAAGTGCGTAATCTTGGTGTTCTGATAGACTCAGACCTCACATTTAACAGTCATATCAAAGTGGTCACCAAAACAGCATTCTATCATCTTAAAAATATAGCCAGAATCAAAGGCTTGGTGTCCCAAAAAGACCAAGAGAAGTTCATCCATGCTTTTATCTCTAGTAGGGTTGACTACTGTAATGGCCTCTTAACTGGACTCCCCAAAAAGACTGTAAAACAGCTGCAGCTCATTCAGAATGTTGCTGCTAGAATGTTAACCAGGACCAAGAGAACAGAGCACATCACTTCGGTTCTTAAATCTTTGCATTGGCTTCCAGTCAGTTACAGAATAGATTTTAAAGTTGTGCTTTTAGTTTATAAATCTCTGAATGGTTTAGGACCCGAATACATTTCTGATATGTTTGAAGAATATAAACCGAGTAGGGCTCTTAGATCCATGAACACAGGTCAGCTAGTAGAGCCCAGTGTCCAAACTAAACATGGAGGAGCTGCGTTTAGCAGTTATGCTGTACACAACTGGAATAAACTACCAGAAGATCTTAGACGTGCCCCAAACGTATCAATTTTTAAATCCAGGTTAAAAACACTTCTCTTTTCACGTGCCTATGACTGAGCACTTAAACTTAACCACACTGTTTAGACTTACAGCTTTTATAGCTTCCTATGTTTTTATCCCATTTTTATTCTTTTTATATTTTCACATTGAATTGCTTCTATGTATGAATTGTGCTATATAAATAAGCTTGCTTGTTTGATTGCTAATACATTTGTTTTTCAATGTCTTGAAAGTCTGCCAGTCCAAGCTAGAAGTTTTTTTCTAGCATTTGCCCACATAACATTTCTTTTATGAATAGCAGTCAGTGTCGAGGGTCATAAAACGGGCATTCTATTCTATTATCAATAAACATCATCTTTATGCCTGTCTCACTCTCACTCTTACCCTCTGTCACTTTTTTTATCTCACTTTTTTTCTCGCTCAGGTGCTGGCCTTGTTTGAAGAAGGTGAGGAAACTGTCACTGCTTTCGTGGAACCCTTAGTCATTCTTCTTATTCTCATCGCTAATGCCATCGTTGGAGTCTGGCAGGTCAGTTTGTGGTCATACACACTGGCAATAAATAATGTGTTCGTTTACCATGGGTGAGAATGTGGTCTTCATGGCATGTTCACTCATCTTACACCCAGCAGTCTTTGGGTCAAAGCTGAGAAGAATTTAAAAAAGCAGCAACCCATTATACCCTCTCCCATTGTGATCTATCACGACAGAAATACAAAGGGGGGCGGTCGAGTCACCTTGAACAGCAGGTCCATATTGGCCTTGTTGTGGTCATTAGGAAACTATGCACAAGTATCCACATACTAAATGGGGGTTGTAGGGTGGTGGGCATGTTCGTATCAGTCATGCTTTATGCTTCTGGAGAGGTGCTGAGGAGGAATAAGAGGAGGTGACATCCTCTTGGGTTTGTTGTTGCCCTGCAGGAGCGCAATGCCGAGAGCGCCATTGAGGCCCTGAAGGAGTATGAGCCTGAGATGGGGAAGGTTTACCGTGCGGACAGGAAAAATGTTCAGATGATCAAGGCCAGGGAGATCGTGCCTGGAGATGTGGTGGAGGTGTCTGGTAAGAGCTGTGTGACTCCAGGAAACTCTGACCAGGGTTCAGTTTAGCTTCTCACCTAAGGACTATAGCTCCCACTGTGGACTGTTCCTAGAACTGTGTACAAAGGCAACTTTTACCCCCTTAAGCCCAAGAATTGTAGACTATCAGCACCAACCTACACTAGGCACTATATAGGAATGTATATCTGATGTAAGGTGAAAATCTTCAGCTTAAAGCATAGTTCTTTTGGTAACCAGGTCCTTTTACTTACCAGACTGAGATTAAACATATGAGATCATACCTTTATTTCAACAAGGAACACAGACTGACACCAAGGACACTTTTGCAGCTGGGCCTTGCATGTACATGTTTTACACATACAGTTTAGGTACAATGATTAAGACACTACACAAAAGAAAACCATCACAGATAACACAAAGAAAAAGCAGATTGTCACATTTACACAGAAGGTCTTCCCCTGATAGCACAATAACTAATTACCCAAAGTAGTTACAAGCAACACAAAAAGAAATATCTTCCAATAAATGTTTAAACTGGGCAAGGGGGGCAAGAGTCTTAAGTTTAAGTTTGGTCTGCAAGTTACACCACAAGCAAGGAGCTTAACAGGAAAAAGCAGCCATACCCAACTCTGTGGAGATTGCAGGGGGCCTCAAGGGTAATCCATGCTTGAGACCTGGTTTAATGAGTTACAATTCTAATGTTGATTAGTGATGATATATAAGAAAGTTGTTAATTCCGAAGTGATTTATAGACAAACACAAGAGCATGTTGTTCTCGTCTCATGGACAGCAAAGTCTAACCCAGATTTTGATATAAAACTCAGTGATGAGTTCTGTAGCTACCATCTGTGATAAACCCACACTACCGTTCAAAAGTTTGGGGTCACGAAATGTCCTTGTTATCGAAAGAAAAGCACATTTTTTTGCCCATTAAAATAATATCATATTGATCAGAAATGCAGTGTAGACACTGATAATTTTGTAAAGGGCTTTTGTAGCTGGAAAAGGCTGATTTTCAATAGAATATATACCTGTTCATACAGTCATACAGAGGCCATTATCGGCCACCATCAGTACTGTGTTCCAATGGGATGTTGTGTTTGCTAATCCAGGTATATAATTTTTAAGGGCTATGTGATCATTAGAAAACCCTTTTGCAATTGTTAGCACAGCTGAAAACTGTTGTGCGGATTAAAGAAGCAATAAAACTAGCCTTTATACAAGTTTTGTATCGATTAATTGTGAGTTCGATTACAGGCAAGTTGAGACAATTGTGAGTTCGATTACAGGCTCAAAATGGCCAGTAAGAACTTTCTTCTGAAACTTGTTAGTCTATTCTTGTTCTGAGAAATGAAGGCTATTCCATGTGAGAAATTGCCAAGAAACTGAAGATCTCATACAACGTTGTGCACTACTCCCTTCACAGAACAGCACAAACTGGCTCTAACTTGAATAGAAAGTTGCACAACTGAGCAAGAGGACAAATACATTAGTGTCTAGTCTGAGAAACAGATGCCTCACAGGTTCTCAACTGGCAGCTTCATTAAAACACCAGTATCAACGTCAACACTGAAGAGGTGACTCCGTGTTTGTTTGACAATAAGTGTAACAGTAAGCATGGGTATAAATTCAAACATTAGTTTAATTTTAATTAAGCATGACAGTAAGTGTAATTGTAATAGTGAGTATTGGAGTATATTTAATTGTAATTTTGAGTATGACGGTAAGCGTACGTGTGATTGTGAGTATTACAGTAAGCATAATTGTCAGTGTAATTATTATAGTAAGATAATATATGTAATTTTGATTGTGACAGTAATCAGAATTGCATGTGTCGTATGGCAGTAAGTGTAATAGTGTTGTAGTAGTACGACAGTAAGTATGATTTTGGGTATGATTGTGTGATGAACAGAGGGATGTTTAGTGAAAGGGAGAGGACAAAAGAGGAAGGAGGGACCACATCTACATCCTTGAGACAGTGGGGCCTTTTAAGGCAATCAGAGGAAGAGGGATAGAGAGAATAAGAGAGAGATAGAGAGAAAGAGCAAAGGATCTAGTGATCAAAACAGAGAGAAACACTGAGAGAGAAACTTGCTAAAAGAAGGAAAAGGCTTGTACATGTATGAATACATCCTAACACCTGTTAATCTATCACTCTTTACCTCCCCTTGTTTCTTCCTCTCCTTCCATACACCTGTTCACTCTATCACTGTTGTCCCTAAGGTCTGTTTCTTTCTCTGTCTTTTTATCCCTTGTTTTCTGTCTGTCTGTGGGGTCAGCTTTCAGTGTCGCTGGTCATGCCAGGCTCGCTATCTGTCTCCCTCTCCCTTTCTCAATATAACTGAATTCTGAGCAGTTTTGTTGACACAGGGAAACGTCCGCAAAAGCAAGTGAAATAAACAATTAAAAATTAACAGTTAACATTAAACACACAAATGTTAAAAATGTTGTATTATTAACAACAGCAGTAGTGTTGCTTTAACGTACAGATAAAAATGGCAAAGAAAAACAAATGTTTACTGTGATCCACTGGACATGTGATCCACTGCACATTCCTGGTCACAAACTTTGCTGCAAATATGTTACCCAACAGATACTGTAGCCTATCAACATCTCATTCATTTCCTTGTAATTTGAGGGAATTGTTATATCGTTGTACATTCAGCAGGAGGTTAGAAAGTGCAGCTCATTTTCCAACATACTTTCACAGCACACTTGTATTCTCTTGAGAATCAGGCCTGCTTATGGCAGCTCTTCAACAGCAAATCTATGCCATCTGAGGATATACGCTGTTCATTTAGACAATCTGCCACCACGTACTCACATTCTTTGCCAACAGCTATTTTTATTTGGAGATAAAAATAAATTATACCAATATAATTTCCTTTTTTATTGTATATAATTTTGTTAGGAGAGATTGTCTGAGCACTTTCCTGTGGCTTTGAACCTGAGGGGATTTGATATTCATCTCCCTTAGTCATCTCATTCTTTTTGTCTGAATCTCTCTCTCTTTCTTTTCATTTGCTGTACTGCTCTTTCGAAAGGAAAGCCATACTAAACCATCAACATGTGAAATGGCTACATTCTGTATTGACGTTGTAAAGAGGTAGTTTATTTCCCAATGCCCTGTAAAAAGTCAGACTATATGCAAGGCAGACCAGCCACAACAAGCCGTTAATCACATTAAAGATTGTGAATTAGAATTACAGTCAACCATTTCTTTAAATACCCTGTGTACACAATGTTATATGTTTGTGTGTTTGACAGTGTTACTTCAGACTAAGCTGTGTGTGTGTGTGTTTCAACTCCAGTTGGTGACAAAGTCCCTGCAGACGTCAGACTCATCAAAATCAACTCCACCACTCTCCGTGTTGACCAGTCCATTCTCACTGGTGGGTAACATTATCAAATCAGCCTGTCTGTTTTTCCCCTCTGGACAGAACTGTAAGGAAAATAGATAGCCGCCTTTTACATTGAGATTTGCAATGTGGTTCTTAAACCTCTCTTCAGGGATTCCAATGTTTCTCAGTTTTGTTTTAACCCTGAACCTGCTCCTCTGATTCCCCTAGTCAAAAGAGTCGTATATTTAATTAACAAGTTCAATCAAGTGTGTAAAATGTTTTTGTTGTTGTAAAACCTCCTCTTTTCTCTCCCAGGTGAGTCTGTCAGTGTGATTAAGCACACTGATGCAGTCCCCGACTTGAGAGCTGTCAACCAGGACAAGAAGAACATGCTTTTCTCTGTGAGATTATCTCTTACATTTGTATCAGTCGTTTCTCCATCCATCTGTCTATTCCTCTTTCTCTGAGTTAATCTAGTGTAACTGTCAATTTACATAATCCTGCTCTACATGAGGCTTGTTTACAATCCATCTCGTTCTCCCATCCATTGATTGACCTTTCTGTCTCTCTAATTTATCTGACCTTCCTCCCTTTCACCCTCTTTTCCTCAAATATTCTCTTTCTCTCACCTTCTCTTTCTCTGCTCTTTGTCCCTGCAGGGCACCAATATTGCTTCAGGAAAAGCTATAGGCATAGCCGTTGCGACAGGTGTCTCCACTGAGATCGGTAAGATCCGTGATCAGATGGCAGCAACAGAGCAGGAGAAGACCCCCCTGCAGGCCAAACTGGACGAGTTCGGAGAGCAGCTCTCCAAGGTGAGACAGACCTAAAGTTGCTTGGTGCTACTGACTCTACACTATGAGAAGCACCCACTCAGTTTACAGTTGTCACCTTTTTTTTTTCTAATTAAGTTTCCGAGCTACAAATATTTTCAAGTTGAATGTTTTGGCCAATTCTGAGTATGTAAAATTTAAGATCTTAATTTAACTTCACAGATTTTTATGCAACATGACCTGTATTTAATTAGAAAAGCAGTTTCTTTGTGTTGGAATGGCAGCCCAAAAAAAGGAATAATAAAAAAAAAATTGTTGGTGCGGATCAACTCCAATGGACAGCTAATCTACTATGGAGGATTACATCCTCTCTGAGAACTTTGTCTACCCCGTCACAGGTCATCTCTCTGATTTGCGTTGCCGTGTGGATGATCAACATTGGCCACTTTAACGACCCTGTCCACGGAGGCTCCTGGATCCGTGGGGCCGTTTACTACTTCAAGATTGCAGTAGCCCTGGCTGTGGCTGCTATTCCCGAGGGTAAGCAACCAGATACTGTAATAACGCTAACCAAAAAAGAAATTGCGCATTTTGTAACATAGCTAATGCAAGTGTTTGGTCTAAAGCCACTTCATTAGTTCCCTGAGCTATAGAGGGCAGACAAAGTATCGGAATTGCCACATTTAAAAGGACTTTTGTTTGGAAGTAACTAAATCACAATTACGAGTGTAGCTGCAGAGGTCATATTAGGTTGATGACCATTTAGCAGTACATACGCTTCAGCTATGACAATTATCACTTTCATATTTGTGTTTTCAAAGCAACAGGATGTAAATAATAAGACTTCCACTGAGTCCAAATAGTTGGTGCCTGAATTGCAGGTGCAAATCGGTCAAAAAAGCTGCCAAATTATTCAGTGCATCAAAGGGAAGAGTCTCAAAAATTGAATCAACAATAAGGAACAGTGGTCGACGGACACTTAACGGGATAGTTGTTAAATGCCCCAAAAGCACAGCCTTTCACAGAATTGAATAAACTGTATGTATTGAGCTTCACAAAGCTGGAATTTATGGCAGGGCTGCCATTTAAATACCACGTGTATCCAAAACCATGCACAAAGACGGATTACTTGGTATAAAAGTCCAAAACCTGGATCCCTGAGCAATGGTTGAAAAAGTAAAATGTTCTGATGAGTTATCTTTTACCCTGTTTCTTACCCCCGGATAGGTATTCTTCCAGAGGAAGTTGGTGGGGGATCCATAATGGTCTAGGCAGCCATCTCATGGAAGTCATTGGGTCCAATGATTGCTCTGCTTGGTATAATAACGGCCATATAATAATATGAGGCCATTTTACAGGACTTGGTGCTCCCTATAGTGCAAACACTGTTCCATCATGATGTGCCAATATTCCACGATGAGAATATGCCAATACGCTCTGCTAAATTCAAGAGCTGTTTTACCCCAGGATGACGTCATTACCATCCATAGCTTCCCAAATCACCAGATCTGAACATAATTTAATTAAGTTGCTCTGAATAAGAGTGTCTGCTAAATGACTCAAATGTAAAAATGTAACTTCTGGAGCACAGAATGCAAAGTAGGTTTCCACCCCCTTCATCCCTCAAAGAACCAGATGCTTTTCTTCTTGAATGATGCAACATCCCACTACAAACAGTTCAGGACTTGCATTCCAAGAAGGATCAGAGCTATGTTGAAGGCAAAGGCAATCTAATTATTAGATTGTTAATATTAATATATTGTCAGGTGTTCCCAATATTTTGCCCACAACCTGTACCTTCCGGTATCACTAATAAGCTGTGTTCCCTTTCTCTCTTTTTGCACAGGCCTGCCCGCTGTGATCACCACCTGCCTGGCACTAGGTACCCGCCGTATGGCCAAAAAGAACGCCATTGTCCGGTCCCTGCCCTCTGTGGAGACCCTGGGTTGCACCTCCGTCATCTGCTCTGACAAGACTGGAACCCTCACCACCAACCAGATGTGTGTCACCAAAGTGGGTACAAACACACATCATGAAAGTATATTCACACTTTTCCAATGCACCAAAGTATTTAGACAATTGGCTAGACATGTTTATGGTAGAGTCGTATTCGTTCACATCAGCTATGCAGGCATAAGTGAACTGTCAACATCTAGTCTTGACTCTAGGCTTTGAGACTGCATTGGCTCACGTTTTTTTCCATGGGTGTCTGTCAGTTTGAGGAACAAAGCGGTATCAATGAAAGTGAAAGACAAATAAATCAGAAACATATCAAGAACCTTACACCTACCAAAAACAACAGTTTGCAGGAACATCATTAAAACAAAGAACCACTGGTGAGCTCAGCAATTGCAAAAACCCTGGTGGACCAAGGAAAGCTTTTAGAATGAATGATTAAAGAACGCAAACAAAGATGAACATTTACCAATAGTGATGTAAAGAAAAAGTGTGAGGTGCGAGGGTAGTGAGTGCGTAATGGAGAGGCAAAAACAAAAGTAACAAAACAACACTGACACGAGGAATCACGTTTCTTGTCTTTTATCCAAACGATCGGCACCACACGGTCTCAACTTCACATAGACACAATAACCCGTGAGGTGTGGGTGAAAACCAGGAACTAAAATAGACATCATAATTACTAACTTAAAACAGGTGTGTGTGTGTGTGATGGATACGCTGCTGCCATCTGCTCCTGCCGGCGGTTAGTACACCGGAGAGGTGGAGCGCCAGAGAGAGGGTGAACACGCCGCGCCATGCGGAGCAGCCGTCACAGAAAGATTATATATAAGTAGAAAATACCTCAAAATAATGGCAGAGCATACTAAATAATAAACAAAACAGTGTTTGATTTTCAGTATCCTGAAATAAAGGAGCTAATGACTAGTATATCACTGTTGTTGATATCACTGGGTTGATGGCACCCTTGTTAAGTTATTGGTTGATAGCAGGGACAAAATGAACAGCAGGGAAGCCTGTGCTTATGCCAACCCTGAGTAGGCCACCTTGTAACACATCCACGCAAGCCAGGGCTGAGTAGGCCACCTAAAACATCCATCCTAGCCAACTGTGATTGGGACATCTTGTCACATATCTACCCTAACTAACAAGTATGTGTTGTGTCTCTGTTATGTGCTTCCAGATGTTCATCATTGAAAAAGTGGACGGCGACAGCGTTTCTCTGGGTTCCTTTGACATTTCCGGCTCCAAGTACACCCCAGAGGGAGAAGTGTGAGTAAAGCCTGGTCGAACTCTGGCAGGTGTTACATTGTTTTGATGTTTCAGTGTAATTAAAGGTGACTAAGAAGGTAAATGAACTCTGTGAAGGTAAAATTAACACTTGATGATGTGAAAATAACCTGAGTCAGTGTTGGGAGTGTGATTGTGCTTTACTCTGCAGTTTTACTGCAGGTTTATTCTTTTTGGAATATTTCAATTTTAGATGCATTGGTAGATTCATATTATACTGCTAAAGATAACATTTTTCTAAACCAATCCAATCTGTTAGACCATTATTTATTTGGCATGTTACTAAAATACTGTAGGTGGTTTACTCATACAGTAATGTTAAATTATTCTATTTAATCTTTATTCTTGTTGGTATGTATCATATAATTAAAACAGAAATGAGACTGTTTCAATTATATGATCTTGCAATCACTGATTCAGCTTTGATCTAACTTTATACAATTCACCAAAGTAGCCTGTTCTATATACCCCGATCAGCCATAACATATGACAACCTGCCTACAGTAATATTGTGTCGGTCCCCATTTTGCCGCCAAAACAGCCCTGACCCGTTGAGGCATGGACTCCACTAGACCTCTGAAGGTGTGCTGTGGTATCTGGCACAAAGACTTTAGCAGCAGATCCTTTGAGTCCTGTAAGTTGCGTGGTGGGGCCTCCATGGATTGGACCTGTTTGTCCAGCACATCCCACAGATGCTTGATTGGATTGAGATCTGGTGAATTTGGAGGCCAAGTCAACACCTTGCACTCGTTGTTGTGTTCCTCAAACCATTCCTGAACCATTTTTGCTTTGTGGCAGGGCACATTATCCTGCTGAAAGAGGTCAATGCCGTCAGGGAATACCGCTGACATGAAAGGGTGCACATGGTCTACAACAATGGTACGTGTCAAAGTAACATCCACATGTCAGGACACAAGGCTTCCCAGCAGAACATTGCCCAAAGCATCACACTGCCTCCGCCGGCTTGCCTTCTTCCCATAGTGCATCCTGGTGCCATGTGTTCTCCAGGTAAGCGACGCATATGCACCCGGCCATCCACGTGAAAGTAAACGTGGATCCATGTAAAAGTAAACGTGATTCATCAGATCATGCCACCTTCTTCCATTGCTCTTTGGTCCAGTTCTGATGCTCATGTGCCCATTGTAGGCGCTTTCGGCAGTGGACAGGGGGCAGCATGGGCACCCTGACTGGTCTGCGGCTATGCAGCCCCATATGCAACAAACTGCGATGCACTGTGTGTTCTGACACCTTACTGTCAGTACTGCATTAACATTTTCAGCAATTTGAACTACAGTACCTCATCTGCTCCCCACGTGCATCAGTGAGTCTTGGCCACCCATGACCCTGTCACCGGTTCACCGCTTTTCCTTCCTTGGACCACTTTTGATAGGTACTGACCACTGCAGACTGGGAACACCCCACAAGGGCTGCAGTTTTGGAGATGCTCTGACCCAGTCGTCTAACCATCACAATTTGGCCCCTGTCAAAGTCACTCAGATTCTTACGCTTGCCCATTTTTCCTGCTTCGAACACTTCAACTTTGAGGACAGAATGTTCACTTGCTGCTTAATATATCCCACCCACTGACAGGTGCCATGATAACTAGATTATCGGTGTTATTCACTTCACCTGTCAGTGGTCATAATGTTATGGCTGATCGCTGTAAGGAGCTGGAGACTGTGCTGAAAGTAAACATATGGAGAAGCTTCCAGAAACTCAGAATCCTTCTTCGTCAGACTACAGATCACAAACATTTGGACCCAGAACAATGGCTTTAAATAAACACACTCAGTGTTAATTCACACACACACTTGTCAACACGGAACATATACCTGACTGTTTCTCTTTCTTAGGACAAAGAACGGGGCATCAGTGAAGTGCGGTCAGTATGATGGCTTGGTGGAGTTGTCCACCATTTGTGCTCTATGCAATGACTCCTCCCTGGACTACAATGATGTAAGAACGCTAACATGCTTTCTACATGTGTTTGTTTGCTGTGGGACAGTGTCAGCATTTTTTAATAAACACAGATAGATGCACCAGAATGTTAAGTTTTTCAAAAGATGTACTAGGAAGCCTTCATGATGTGTTTTTTTTAGTCCATACCAGAACTGATGTAGAGATTCCACCCCCTGTCTTGCAGAGTAAAGGCATCTATGAGAAGGTGGGTGAGGCAACTGAGACTGCTCTGTGCTGTCTGGTGGAAAAGATGAATGTGTTTAATACTGAAGTGCGCGGGCTATCAAAGCCCGACAGAGCCAACGCCTGCTGCTCTGTAAGTTTCTCTCTGTTCCTCCATCCATAACACACCTTTGCTCTTCTCCCGCCATCCTTCTCCAACATTTTTTAAAACCTCCCTCTTCCAACTTCCCTACCTCTGTCCAACCCCTTTCCTTGCTTTTCTTTTAATTTATCTCACTCCCTTGAGATCTAGTCCTTGCTCTCTCTTTGTTTTTTCTTTCTGCATTTTTCCTATTTCTTTCACATTATTTGTATCATTCTTTTTGATTCTCTAATTCTTTTCCTTTCTTCTTTCTCTCCCCTCTCTCAGGTAATCAAGCACTTGATGAAGAAGGAGTTCACTCTAGAGTTCTCCAGAGACAGGAAGTCCATGTCGGTGTTGTGCTCCCCGGCCAAATCCTCCAAAGCCCCACTCGGCAACAAAATGTTCATCAAGGTGAGGGAACGTCGGCACACGTCTCTACGTTAATGCTCAGTGTAAGCGTCCAAGTGGCGTTGTCTCTTTCTACATGGCATAGTGCTTATTTATGAAGTTTCGGAATACTAAATTTGTCTTGAATGCTCTGTCCCTCTGTCACATAGGGCGCTCCTGAGGGTGTGATTGAAAGGTGTTTGTACGTGCGCGTTGGCACCAACCGAGTGCCCTTGTCCGAGCCTGTCAAGAACAAGATAATGGCTGTGATCAAAGAGTGGGGTACCGGCCGTGACACATTGCGTTGCCTGGCTCTAGCCACCAGGGACACACCCCCTCGCATTGAAGACATGAACCTCGAAGACGCCACCAAGTTCGCTAACTATGAGGTAAGAAAGAAGGGGGAGCTGGAAGAGGAATTTAGGACCTTAGCAACTAGCTTACTAGGGTGATTGTTTTTAGTGTTTTTTATCAGTGTAAAGAGTCATTCATGTTGTAAACAAAACACAGTGTTGCTCTTTATGACCAGATTTGAACCGCAACCACAGCCATTATATTCAAATTTTCATTGCATTTGTTATTTACATGGTTGTTGCAGTTAAAATCTTAATCCCAACCCTGCCAGTAATTCTGAAAGTTGGCTGTTAATAAATTTTCCAATTGTGGGATATTCTCACTGGCTGGATTCCAATAGGAATAACACAATTTTGAAACCTGCATAATACAGACCTGATATCCCAAAAAAACATTTAATATTTAACTATTTAATTCTGGTCCTGGATGGCTGAAACATTCCTAGGTTTTGAATAATTGCATGGTTCTTCAGAGGTCTTAGAACACTTCCCTTATAGCATTGTGCTCAAGAACATCATTTGGTTCCACCTTTCTATTTAAGTGCCCAGGGAGCTTACCCTGACGCTCCTCTTTTTATCTTTCCTCCCAGACTGATCTAACCTTTGTGGGCTGCGTGGGCATGCTGGACCCCCCTCGTAAGGAGGTCATTGGGGCTATTGAGCTGTGCAGGGCTGCTGGCATCCGTGTCATCATGATTACTGGTCAGTGTACTTAAACAATATGGCATGAGGGGTTTTGGTATATGACCAATAACATACCATGGCTAAGGGCTGTTCTTCAATGCAACACCTGGATGCATTCCTTAGCTGTGATATACTGGCCATTTCAACAAACCTGAGGTGCCATATTGCTATTATGAACTGGTTACCAAAAGACATGCAATGTAAAAAAATATATATATTACCTTTTTAAATGTAAGCGATATGACACAAGGCTGTGTGGTATGTGGCAAAAATACCATGATTAAGATCAGTTTTAAGCACAAAGTTTTGCAGTGTCTAGACACAGCCCGTAGCTGTGGTATTTTGGCAATTTATCTCAAACCCCTCAGATGCCTTTTTGTGCTTATAAACCAGTTACCAGTGCAATTACAGCAGTAAAAAGTGATGTGATGTCATACCCATGGTATACGGTGTCTTATACCACAGTTATGAGCCAATCAGAATTCAGGATTCAAACTATCTGGTTTATAAGGTGTATTATAACATCGCTTTCAGCCAATCACCATTTTGGCCTTGAAACAGCCAGAATATGTATTAAGGGTTTTAAGCTTACCTTTTCTCTCTTAAATCCATGTTAAATCCAATTTCCTCCCCTTTTTCAGAAATGCAGTCTTTCTCTGTGGTGGTCTCAAAGAGGGTTGTGATGCAATATCCTACAACAACTCATTCTATTTCCACTCCGTCTCTCTTACTTTGCTCTTTTTCTCTTGCTAGGTGACAACAAGGGAACAGCCGTGGCTATCTGCCGTCGTATTGGCATCTTCACTGAGGATGAGGACACCACTGGTCGCGCCTTTACCGGCCGCGAGTTTGATGATCTGCCTCTCCATGAGCAAAAGAAAGCAGTCCGTAAGGCCTGCTGCTATGCCCGTGTCGAGCCCTCCCACAAATCCAAGATTGTTGAGTTCCTGCAAGGTTTTGACGAGATCACCGCCATGGTGAGGCGAGGGAGTTGGACAGGAGATGTTGCTATTTGGAACTCAAGCGTTTTTTGGTCCATATTTTGATTTTTCAAAAGATGAATGATTCGCTGAAAACAGGATTCACTGCATGTTTCTAATTGTCCTCTTCCATCTCTCAATCCTTCTCTTTCTTCCTCCACTTCCAACCCTCCTCTGCCAGACCGGAGATGGAGTGAATGATGCCCCGGCCCTGAAGAAGGCCGAGATTGGCATCGCCATGGGCTCTGGCACTGCCGTTGCCAAGTCTGCCTCTGAGATGGTCCTGGCTGACGACAACTTCTCTTCCATTGTGGCAGCTGTTGAGGAGGGTAGAGCCATCTACAACAACATGAAGCAGTTCATCCGCTATCTCATCTCCTCCAATGTCGGCGAGGTTGTCTGGTGAGTGATTTACCCGGGGTTGACCACCAGTCCAGTAAACTGTAAATGTAACTATATAGCCGTAAACTAAACAATAGCTGTAAACTGAACGATACTATACTTAAATCATATTTGTGTACATTTTGTGTATTCGATCTCTATATATTGTTTACCACTGGCAGCACCATTACAACAAGTAAAATGTGTATGTTTACTTAGCGATTAAAGACAATTTGAATTATGGACAAACTTAGACATAGACATAGATATTTAGCTGTAAAAGAAGCACTTGTAAGTTCACGCTGAAACAAGAACATGAAACAAGGCACAACTGCGACCAAGTACAACAATGTGACTACAATGGTTTCCAGTCCCTATCTACTCTCTTTTTTATTCTTGCACTCTTTCTTGCTCATCCATCCATCCCTTTCTCTTTCTCTCTCCCTCTCAAATTCCCCAACCTTTCAGTATCTTCCTGACAGCTGCCCTGGGTCTGCCTGAGGCTCTTATCCCTGTCCAATTGCTGTGGGTCAACCTGGTAACGGACGGTCTCCCCGCAACTGCCCTGGGCTTCAACCCTCCTGACCTGGACATCATGGGCAAGCTGCCACGCTCCCCCAAGGAGCCCCTTATCTCTGGCTGGCTGTTCTTCAGATACCTGGCCATCGGGGGTAACCACACGACAATATGATCTATGCCATATTGTATAAATAATGTGTTTTGATTCGATCATCTTTAATTTGATAATCCTGCTGGTAAATGCAAACCCATAGTTCAAAGAATAAGGCCATTAATATACACAAATAGCTACTTCTGCAATCTTTGAATGGCTGCAGTTAAGATATCTGTAAAACTCTGCAATTCACACATTGGGGGGATACCAGAAATTAAACACAAAGGAAAGGGACATGGCTCCCTTTCCTCTAGCGCTTGAGAAAACTATTGATTTTGTATAACCACACTTCCTGCCCAATGTTCCCAACCCCACCAACCCAAACTAGTGTTTCTTCTGAGGGTTGTTTGTCTGAAGAAAACAGTCCCCTGAACAAGTTTTTTCTCTATATCCAAATGTCAAAGGAAAGCTAGCATTGTTACCAGACGTTGTGTGGTTAAGGTCTGGCTACACGAGACTAGTAGCTGTGTGGTTGCTTTCCAGGTGTAGCAAATTGGCTCAAATTAAGATACAGCATTGATAGAATAAAATATCTCACAATGTCAGATGATGATGCACATTTTTTTTACCACACACTTTTGTTGTCTGTTTTTATGGAAATGTACTTTGTTGAAATGTGGATATCTGACCTGAAACTATCTCAGGTCTCTGTGGCAAATCGAACAAGTACCCTCACCGTATGCAAACAGTTTAGAGCAGGGCTATTCAACTCCAGTCCTGGAAGGCTCAAACACTTCTGTTTTTTGTTTCAGCCTGCTGGTTTATTTCACTCACCTGGTTTCTCAGATCTGCATTAGTCCCAGATTAAGATTGACACCCTGCAACCTGTCCTCTCTACCTTCCTCTTTAACACACTCAAATTAAGCTGTGATACATTGGTGGGGTTTTGTTCCAACAGCAATAATTAAACTCATGTTCTACCTTCTTGTGTATGTACCTGCACTAAAGGACTATGTGTCTATAAACTTAAAATGATTCAAAGCAACTTTCCAAGCAAATAACACTATTACATCTGATCCTTATTATTCAGCAGGAAATCAAATCAACTGGTCTGATTCTAATTGAGATGGATTAACCTGACTCCCTGGACTGATTCTAATTGAGATGGATTAACCTGACTCCCTGGACTGATTCTAATTGAGATGACTCCCTGCCGTGTGTGTTCCAGGGTATGTTGGTGCTGCTACTGTTGCTGCTGCGGCCTGGTGGTTCCTCTACAGTGAAGATGGGCCTGGTGTGTCTTTCTACCAGTTGGTGAGTGGTTGCATCCCCAAACCCTCATTTCAATTTTATTTTATTTATTGAACACACATGCAAAAAACAATACAGGAAATGTACCCCCAAAAAAGTTTTTCTTTCTTCAAAAGTACACAGTCAGAAAAAAATGAAAACAAATACCAAAATTCCCACCAATCCTAAATCAGAACTCAGCCCTATATCTCTGCTGTCCATGCATATCTGAAAAGTCACTTTGGGGCAATCTGGTTCCTCGTACAGCTTAAAAGAAACATTTATAAATGCATTACTGAGTAAAAATGTATAAATGCATTACAGAGTAAAAATGTATAGTCAATAACTCTGACACTTCAGAACATGTGCAATCGTATTCTGTTTAGTTTCGTAATATTCTTACTCTCCTCCTTAGTCCCACTTCATGCAGTGTCACGATGAAAACGAGGACTTTGCGGGCATTCACTGTGAGGTGTTTGAGGCCGCTCCCCCCATGACCATGGCCCTGTCTGTGCTGGTCACCATCGAGATGTGCAACGCTCTCAACAGGTCAGACTGCCTTTAGAATGAGCTGCAAAGTTGGTTCCAACCAGGGTCAAGAAACCTTAGAGGTTTGATATTTGTTGAAATAATGCAAGATTAGGATCTATATTAAACTGAGCAGTAGCGCAAGTTCAGTATTCATACAAAGCCATTATGTTGAGAACTTATAGCATTCTTTAACAGTGTTAATAAAACACATAGGGCCCTATTCAGAAATTAAGTACATTGTACTTCAAATGTACTAAAACATGAAGTTAAAATTAAATTGATTTAAATCTCCTAATCTTAATTCAGAAGTAGCTAACCTAGAAACTTAATTCAAACCTAAAGAGAATAAGCTTGAAGAACCAGTATTATCCTTCATCCTTTACTGTGCTATCTCACATGCTTCATATAACTGTGGACACCGAGTTCAGCCAGCATGTATTAACATAAACCCTCCATCTTCCCATTGCTTTTCACTCAGCCTGTCTGAGAACCAGTCCCTGCTGCGCATGCCTCCCTGGAGCAACCTGTGGCTGGTAGGAGCCATGACCCTCTCCATGTCCCTACACTTCGTGATCATTTACGTCGACCCCATGCCTGTGAGTCTGCCTCGTCTTGCCTCAAGCTACAAACCTACCATCACATACCAGTCCAACCCAGCTACAAGGACACATGGCTACATTTACATAAGCATCCTATTTTTGATGTTTTTGCTTCAAATTAAAATTAAAATTAATTCTAAAATTCTTTACAGGAAAAATGATTGGTGAAATGGGAGAAGACCTGTATCACATTTTGTTGCTAGATTTTATGGGGATTATGACATGAATACTATTTCAGTCTATAGTCATAACTCATTCATATTTTTAATAACTGAATAATAGTTTTTGATAATTGAGTAAGTCTGTGATGACTTGGGAATAATCTATGACAATAATTGGGTCTGTGATAAGTGTTTGAAAAGTGCCTCTCCTCTCTGCTGCAGATGATCTTCAAGTTGACCCACTTGAACATAGAGAAATGGATAGTGGTGCTAAAACTCTCTTTCCCTGTTATCCTCATTGACGAGGTCCTTAAGTTTGTGGCCCGCAACTACCTGGAAGGTAAGGACACACAGAGAAATCTGGTCTTCATTAAATCCATAATGGTTCTTATAATAACCTGTAAACTTTAATTGACTTAACTGACTTAAGACAGATAGTATTTTTAATTACTAATATTTAAAAATTAACTTGGAACTCTCTGCTTATACAATAATTATATGTACCTTCTTTTATGGATATTCCTGCCACAGGTCTTTGTGTATATTGTTATCTTTACAAAGTTTTGTTTATGAAAGTGAGTAACAATAAAACTTGTAACAGTAAACAGTTTTATATTTTGGCCTAACTTGTGTTGGATTAAAGCAATGCTTGAGGCAGAAGTAAAACGGTGCCAATACATGCCCAACAATCAATTGTAATAAATCAGGATCGATAATAAATCAGGATCGATCTGTATGGTATATAAGGCTGGGCTAGAATGTTCTCCATAGTGCATATACTCCTCCTGTAAAAGATACACTAGTGCCTAGGACTCATTTTGGGATTTAAATGTAGTCCTAATCGCATCCTGTTGACAACACCGAAGACAATATAGAAAATGACACGCCTGATTCGGCAACAAGCCCCAGTATCTTTTGACAGACGGGCATTCTGGTCTGCTTATCGCCCTTGTCCCAAGACAAGACATCTGTATAGTCACTGGCCAATACATTCAAAATTACAACAATTTTCTTTCCCACACACAGTTGCAGATGACAACCTAGTAAGCAAGAAGTGGGACTAAGAGGGCGCAGTACAAAAAGGAGAAAATAATGAGAATGGGGATGCTAAAAGCTCTTTGCAGAAACAAAAGAATGCAGACCGTCGCTAGAAGCAAGAGAAACAAAATGAAAACCGTGAACATCAAGGAATGAAACAAGTGTTAAAGCTATCAGAAAAAAATGTATATTTAGCTACAAAAAAATAAATACTATTTTTTTCTTTCTGTGTATGTATTGAATTTAAGTTAATATATAGATAAATGTTATGAACATGAACAGTATATTCAAATTATGATGACTCTATTCTTAAAAAATAAAGCTATGTATTAAAGATAATGTTTGTGTCTCTGTTTATCTTGTATCTGGTCTAGTATGTTTCCCAATAACCCACACAGACACACATAAAACAAGCCCACAATGAATAGTCTTGAAACATATATATTAAGGCAATAATCAACCTGATTAATGTAATTCATCCAGAGGTTTCACATAACCATTTAGAAAAGTAGAAAAGTCTAAAAAGGTCCATGTGTCAGAGGAGTTGCTGAGCACAAGGTTATACATTGTCGACAGGGCCAGAACTTTAAACTCAGTGACTGGAAGTCAAGCAAAGAGTTTGTGTGTATGCTATTGCCTGCTGTTCCGGAGAGGTGGAAGTGTGTATATATGAAACGTCTGTATTTCCTTGAGTTAAAAAGCATCTTCCTACTGCACAAATTGTATAAATTATAGTAGTTACTGGCCTATTTCAACATTTTGCGCATTTTAGTGGCTTCCACTACAGCCATAAAAGTCTCTCATCAATAGATGTTACTGGCTGGACTGTAGAGTCAGGAAATACAATATAAATATAGAAGTTCTCTAAATGAGTCGAGTAAAAAAGGTGTTACATCCAGTCATAAGTGTTTGAAGCTAAAAGAAAAAAAACATTTAACTCCCACATTTGGAAAGAAGTGGAGGTCCCTCAACCAACAGTCCCAAATATCTGCATGGTCCAAAATTATAAGCATCCTCGATAAATCTGAGCAAGAGACGGCGTAATACAAATACTGAGCTATATTACATGTTTTATATTATATTTTCTATTTTCTATAACTAAGACATTTGCTCAGGGAAGATGTTGATTAACAAGAAATTATTTAAATTAAAAAAGATGGTGATGTAAAGGTTTAGAATTCTTGTTTTCAATACTCAAAAAACCCTCTCCTTACGAGGATAACAAAATGTTTGTGTGAATATCCCCCCATTGCAGCAATATTCATACAAAATATGTCAACGGTCATTCTCGCACCAGAGGCAACCAGGCAAAAATATGGGCAAAAATGTTTTGATACTGAATAAATTATCAAGACATAAACCCCAAGTAACACTACAGCAAAACATCCCCACCACATGTATCAAGTTCTGAGTATGCATCCTTTTTAGAAAGGCCCCCCCAAAAATGATTGCAATATAGCACAGCATTTGCACTGTTTGTTTCATAGTCTTTTACGCTCATCTCAATTAATGCTGCCTTTTTGTACATGACTTCAAGTCAAAATAAAAGCAGTGGCAATGACATGGTAGTGGTCTGGTTGTTCCCTGTGGTAACTGTTGCACTTCCAGTCCAGCCTCACTCTTATTGGTCACTCTTGGAATACTTCCTGTCTCTCTGGGCCCTTTGGTTCTGCTGCTCTGATTGGCTCACATGGCATCGGTAGGACGGCCTCCTTCTTCAGGAAGCCCTTCCTCCAAGATGTCTCTCACCTGGTCCAGAGTGTCTGCCTGACGAATCAACTCCAGTTTCACCTGGAACAGAGGGATGGCGGATGAGGGAAAGACAGAGAGACAGAATCAGCTTAGCTTTTTATTTGCTAATAAAATTGGCCAATTACTAATTACACTACTACCTGTGAATTTAATAATGGAAATACTAATTATACACTGTAATTAAATGTAAGGGGCTACATTTACTAAGTCTGTGTTATAACCTGTTTAAAAAGGTCAGACAAATGTCACGAGAGCTAATGAACAAAGGGCCAGCCAGAAACACTGTGTTAAGAAGACATAAAATACCACAAGAAATGCCTTTGCTCATTTGAATGGCCCATGGCCTAAAAAAATCACATCTGATGAAATCCATGAGATCCCAAATGGACTGGTTCGGGTTATGAAAAAGGAACCAGACCAATGTGACACTGATTGGGCAGGTCCTGGATCAGCATACCTGTAGTGACTGTGAGAGCTGGACAAAGTCCCTCTGCACCGTTTGGCTGGTATCCACCTGAGAACGCATGCTGATGATCTGGCTCCTCAGCTCCAGACACTGCTGCTGGAGAGATGACTGGAAAGGAGACGAGGAGAAGTTTAACAAATACAAACAGAAATGTCCACAACTTTTCAAATCATTGCCCACAACTTCCCCAATATTCAACGCAAGCATACACTCCTGCCTCAGTTTCTCGTCCCAGTACCTTGTCGTGGCTGAGGGAGGTGTTGTCTCCCTGTAGGTGAGACAGTGCCACCCGGAGGCCTTGTAACTCGGTGCGACAGGTCTGCAACTCCGACTGCAGCTTCTCCTTCTGACACTGGACACGCTCCATCTCCGTCTTCAGGCTGGACAGCTTCACTGTGGAGGGTAAAGGTCAACAGAACTATGTAATTGAAACTTTATTCTAATAAGGTATTCCAGGAGTTAGGTTTAGTTGGGATTGCACTTTGAATATTTACGGACCAAGTTCTATGGCCTTACAGTGTGTGCGCCCCCCCAATATCCACTCACCTTCTAAAACGTCTGTTGAGGCAGGACCGAAGTGAGAGAGAGAGAGAAAGTTAGACAGATAGTTAAACAGATCAATCTAGTTAAAAAAAAATTGTATACACTTAGTAGCCAGTTCATTGTGTACACCAAAAGAAATTACTCAAACAGTCACATGGCCAGAGGTTGCTTAATAGGGCAGGCAGACAGGAGGCATTCAACTACTAGACTTGTCTTTTGTCACAACTCCCCTTTTTCCAATTAAATTAAAAACCATAACAGTAAGGTACTTAATTTTTAACCCACAAATTATTTGATTCTGGCACTAAAAAAAGTTTCACTGGACCTTTAAAAATCAACAGATAGCCGCTTGCTACAAGTTTGTATGACACTGAACAACAGGGAAAAACAACAAATCAAGATAAAAAGTAGTAAAACAAAGGCCTGTGAACTGACCACTCTCCTCCGCGCGGGTCTCTAGCTGCTCCTTCAAGTTGACGATCTCTATACGAAGCCTTTCCTCACTATGTGCCCCCTACAGGTAGGAGGGCAGTATTGTATACAGTCATAGGTTTTGTATGTACTTTATTGATTCTTGACTATGTCTGCGCACGCACGCACACGCACACACACACGCACACACACAACCTGTAGTGTAGCACCAACGGGTGTGTTTGAATCTCCTGCCCCATCGGTTTCATCTCCTTTTAGTCTGGACAGCTCGCTACACACTCTCCTCTGGGACAGAGAAAGCTCTGCCTGGGAATGCACACCCACAACACAGAAAACATGTTAAAAGACTTTAAACACACAAAGATGCAAGGATGCCATTTCCCTCCAACTGGTTGGACCAGCAGCCTGTCACTTACCAGCCGGCTCTGGACGGCATTCTGTGATTGGCTGAACGATTTCTGCAGCTCACAGAGCAGTGTCTCAGAGGTCTCGACCTGGCACTGGAGAACCGAGACCTGACACACAAACACACACTTTAGGAATCCCTAACATTGTGGAGCCAAATGTATTCCTAATTAAAATCCTATCTTCCCAAACCCCCAAAACATAACACCTCCCTACATTCTAACCCTAATCTTAACCCAAACTGTAACCTATACCCTAAACCTACCCCATACCCCCTCCAAAAGAATTGCCTTTTTTAAATGTCTACTATCAAAAAGTCCCCATAAGGTAAAATACTTCATGTTCGACTACCGCTGTTAGTTCGACTAACCTTGTTAGTCAAATGTGAACGTACACATTTACATTCAATTTTGACCTGTGTAAATGTAAGTGCGTGCCAGGCGTGTGAAGATGTGAGTACCTGTCTGTGGGTCTCCGCAGTCTGCGTGTCCAGCTCCTTCTCCAGCTGCCTCCTCTCTACCCGGAGACGACCCAGCTCTCCCTCCAGCTCCGTAACCTGCACCCCACAGTTACGAAATGAGATTCGCTAATATGGGCGACTATTAATGGTTCAGTAAATGGTCACAACAATCAAACTATAATTGGTGGTTTAAAGGGTAATAAAAAGAAAATGTTATCAGCATATTCCATTTATCGTTAAAGGACAGTTCGTCCTAGGTTCATATTTTAGAGAAAGCTATGAAAGTAAAACAGAAACATACGTTTTTTATTTGTAAAAACATTTGCAAACTTGGAATTACTTTTGTAATTGTAAAAACATTTTGCAGACTAGTAAAACTTTTGTAGTTGTATACAAGATTTGCATACTTGTAACTAACTTGATATTTGGAATCACGCAACCCATTAATAACACTTCTTAACGTAAAATACGGAGGCTCAGAGTTGTGTCACTAAAATTACTAGAATTGTGAGAAAATTATTTTTATTTGTAAAACACAATCTGCAATAGTACATTTCACAGCGTTTGCAAGCTCTGACTGGCACGACATAGCTTTTCTGACAAATGAACTGAGTGCATGGTGAATGTGCATGGTCACATTTTCACTTTTTAACCAATCTGAGTAGATTCTGGAATACCAGTGTTTAAACTCATAGTGATGCACTGAAGACGAAAAACAGGTTTCAGCATGGTCAGCTCATCTTACCCGCTCGTACCTCAGTATTTGATACTACACCAAACCTTTTATCCAGCTTTTTCAACGTGACAATGCATTTGAAAATTATGAAAAACTGTTTTGAATGAAAACAATATTAATGTTATTGGAATAATAACATGCAAAATTACTAAAATGGAAAAATAGTAATTAAGCTAGGAATTTACATGGCTAGTTACCATTTTGCATATGATTTCTCATACTGAATCTTTGGAGCAAAAAGTCCTATGAAGTAAAAAAAAAAGATCAAATTAAGTCTGAACATGTTGCCAAACAGTGATGACAGCCCTAGCAGATTAAAAAAGTGTTGAACAAAAGCAAACACATTAAATGATAAATAAAAAATACATGCATTCAACACTATTGTGCCCGCCAAGCTTGTTCCTAAGCTCAGGACCCTGGAACTTAACACCTCCCTTTGCAATTGGATCCTGGACTTCCTTACAGGTAGTTCCCAGGTGGTGAGAATGGGCAATCTCACCTCCTCTGCACTGACCCTGGAGCCCCTCAGGGCTGCGTACTCAGCCCCCTTTTGTACTCCATGTTCACGCATGACTGTGTGGCCACACACAGCTCCAACATCATCCTCAAATTCACAGACGACACTACCATCCTGGGTCTCATCTCCAACAATGATGAGACCGCTTGCAGAGAGGAGGTAAAGAACCTGGCTACATTGGGCCAGGACAACAACCTCTCTCTCAACGTCTGCAAGACTAAAGAGATGATCGTGGACTTCAGGAAGCGACGGGGGGGTCATGCCCCCATACACACTGACGGAGCTCAAGTGGAGAGTCTCGAATTCAAGTTTCTCTGAGAATTCATCAAAGATTACGTCACTTGGTCCAGACAAGCGAACTCGGCTGTGAAAACTGCCCAAAAACGACTACACTTCCTGAGGAGACTTTTTGGCATGTCCTAAAAAACCCTCACTAACTTCTACAGGTGCACCACTGAAAGCATCCTCTCAGAGGGTGGTAAAGTCTGCGGAGTCCATCATCGGCTGCCATCTCCCATCCGTGCAAGGAATCTGCCATACACGATGCCTGAGGAGGCGCGGAACATCATCAAAGATCGCAGCCACCCAGGCTATGGTCTGTTCACACTGCTGCCGCCTGGTAGACACTACCGGAGCTTTGGGGCACGCACTTCCAGACTCAGAAACAGTTTTTCTCCCTCAGGCCATAAGGCTCCTCAACTGTCAACACTGATCCATGATCAAACTGATCACACACAAATTTTCCAGATGCTCTAATTTAATTTCAGGTACTTTTAATGGGCATTAGTATATTCCTTTGCATGTACCATTCATAAGCATATTATACTCATATGTATCTGTAATACTCAATACTTCTAGCATACTGTTCATTCTCCCCCATCCTACTCTTTCAAAAATGTATGCCAGTTTACATTTTTATGTATATTACTGCCATACTTGCCATATCTATAATATTCAATACTACTACCAATATTGCTGCTAGTTTACAGTACTTTGTTTGCCGGACCATGTTAATGGAGCCAGCCAAGAAGAGCGAATGTCTCTTACTGACCCGAGCGAGCACGTGATTAACTGACTATCCCTTGTTAAATAGTGGTGGTTAGAGCCATGGACTCACGCAGGGGGCCAGTGTTCAAGCCTCAAGGCAGTCAAAGCAAATCAATCAATCAATCAAATGTATTTATAAAGCCCTTTTTACATCAGCAGTTGTCACAAAGTGCTTTTACAAAACACCCAGCCTTATTATGCATTAAGACTTGTTCAGAATAGACAAAAACTTAGCTGGCCACAACCTTCAGAAGCTATGTTATAGCAAGCCAAAAATAAAATTGTTTACGGTTATATTCCGACTATTTCTGGTGGATTTTCGAAGTATGCATCCGTGCATGTTTTTTGGGGTAATATACAGTAGATCACAAGCCCTTGCACAGTAAAAGACGAGGGGTTTCCACGATTCTCTCGTCTTTTCACTTGACAAGAAAGTCAGTTATCATCACCTATATTGATAGTTATTGTATCAATGTCATTCACAAATGAAAGAAAAACGATTGTTGTTGTGCCATTAAATGAAATAGCTTTGGCAGTGTAAAGTTCATCTTTAGTCTCGCTAGCAATTGCTCAATTCTTATGACTATTCCAAGTAGTAAGTTATTAGATACTAGTAGACCTATTACTGGCTAATAAAAGCCATACAGTTTTCTCAGAAATACTGAGTTATTTTACAAATGGTGTTATTTATGAGTTACATGATTCCAAATATCAAGTCAGTTACAAATATTTTATCAACAAAAGTAAATAAAGTTCGCAAAACGTTTTTACAATTACAAAAGCATTCCAAGTTTGCAAATCTTTTTTACATGTATGCAAAAAGTTTTTCCAACTCTAAAAGTTATTCCGAGTATGCAAATCTTTTTTACAAGTGTGCAACATTTTTTACAAATAAACTTATGTTCCTGTTTTACCTTCATAAATAACACTTACCTTGAGTTTATCTTGAAGGCCCATGGAACCATTTTTTAACTCTGTCCCTGCCAGGAATTAGCATTATTAGCATTTTCCAAGTAAATTAATTGAAACTGTCTGGAGCAACAAAAGCTGCATTGCAAGAGGAAACTAACTAAAAAAAACCATGTCAAACTAAATTCAGTAATCGGTCACGCTAGCAGAAATATTTTTCACTGCATACTGACAAAACAGCTGGTGGAATTTGGTGATTTGAAACTGGCACTATGCAAACCTT
Organism: Esox masquinongy; assembly: GCA_016801175.1. Classification (NCBI taxonomy): domain Eukaryota; kingdom Metazoa; phylum Chordata; class Actinopteri; order Esociformes; family Esocidae; genus Esox; species Esox masquinongy. Next base: position 40,894 of record JACXGI010002562.1, read on the forward strand.
TTTTCTGCAGCCATCAAAAACAGCCTCTATTTTTCAGCAATAACGTCATTGGTAGCTAGTTAATGCTAAGTGGTTGTTCTAGGTTGTTACAGAATGCAGAAAACTAGAAAAAACGTGGATTGATACAACTGTGAACAAAACTGACTGTGAAACATAGAAAGTGTCAGTTCAGTTGAAAATGACATTTATATAGCAACAATGAAAACATTATTTCAAGGAATACAACATTGACAGGTTCTTTGTGGTAAACAACACCACTAGTCTTAGTTGAACGTTTTTTGGAGTAGGTTAATGCTTGCAATGCAGATTTTGTTGCTCGGGACGCACAGTTTCAATTCATGAATTTGGCCAATGTAAATAATGCTAATTCCAGGTTGAGACAGAGTTGAATAACAGCTTGTTGTGGAATATGACTCCATGGGCCTTCAAGAAAAACTCAAGTTAAATGTTATTTCACCCAAATGTGAAACTAGGATGAACTCTCTCTTTAAGGTTATTCAGGGAATTTATTGCCATGTGGTTTTTCTATATCGCCCAGTTCTACACCACAACCCAAGTTTTGTTTGACGGCCAACAAGCTTGACGCATTTATCAAGCTTAAAGTAAAATCCTAGATGGAGTTTGTTTTATGTTGACTGCCTACTTGTTTGCTTAGTGAATTGAAGTTAGACTGAGTGTGTGTGCAAAATACCCTACCCAAATTCATGATGTTGAATTTGCAAGTATGGTTTTGCCTTATCCAAAACAACTCCAATGCAGGTGCTCAAGAAACAAAGAAGACATGTTCTCAGATGTACATCTCGCCAAACCTTTCTGCCTCATCACACGGTTTACTCAACCCGAAAGGTTATGCCGGCATACGTGTGCTAGAGGTGAATACATTCCCCAGTAAACAACCACGATTGAGCAGGCACCCGATCTACCAGAAGTCGTCGCTGAGGTGCAATAAGACAAGGCAACCCTGTCTAACGTCCAACCTGGGCAGCGCTAGCCAATTTGCATCGCCCTCAGAATCCCGGACTCTAACCAGGCTCTAACCGTGATTTGCCTTTTGTTTCTTCATGTCTCTCGTTAATGTCTGTGTCCAATTGCAGGTGGATTATTTTTCTCAATGTATGTAGAAAATAATCTGTTGTTAAAATAAAACGTTTTTTTTTTAAATATTCCAACTGGGTGTATGCCACTATCCTCTCTGTTAAAAAACTTCTCTGGATTGTAGAAGCAGTCTTCATCTGAGGCATAAAAGCAGACATGGTCTCGATCAATGACAGAAGGTTTGAAAGACAAGATGGCGGCATACACTTTGTAATATAACTTCGTGTGGCAAAAATATACAGCATCAGTAAAAAAAACTATTGACTGGTACTGTATGTCATTTCAAAAATACAAAATCCACCTGCAAACGGATGCCTGTGTTCAGAAGATGCATCTTCGGGACAATCGAGAACAGGTAGCTCCAAATCTTCCAAAGGCATCTTATGAAGGCTTACACCCAGTAGCTGGTAATGGAGAACTACATACTGAATTACAATATGTAGGTATGAGTGAGTGTATTCACCAGTGTGTTAAGCAAATCCCAGTCGGTGTGTGTGACTAGCCGGTGGCCGGGTGGTGGGAGATAGATGGCCTCGGGCACCAGGGTTCCTGTGGAAACCAGGGAGGCAGTGTCTTCCTGCGGGGAAGGGCGGCGAGGCAGAGAGGGCGTATCCAAGGAGAAGGAGGACAGAGAGGCAGAGTCACAATTTTGGGAAAAATACCCCTCCAGTCCCACTCCTTCAGCTTCTAAACCCTCCCCTATTCCCTCCCCCGGCCCCTCTGGCTCCACTGGTTTGCTCTCTTGTCTGTCTGTTCCTGGATCTCGGAGGCTTTTGGGAAGAGAATCTGTTGATTGGCCCTCTAAAGGCACAGGTCGTGCCTCCGACCGGCCCTTCTGTACACTGCCCTGAAAAAGAAAGAGAGAAAGATACAGGTATTATTACAGAATGTTTTTTTCTTCTTACTCCTAGTACTGACAACTACTTTGAGTAAGGTGTACTTATAACTACTGAGTTGCTAAGTTGTCCCATCTAGCTATCTTAAGAAGAATGCACTATGTGTACAACACTATGGATAAGAGCATCTGCTAAATTATTAAAATATAAAATGTAGGCAGAGAGGAAGGTCAGAGACCACGAAAGGGAGCTTAAGAGGGGAGAAGGCTGAACACCTGAGACTGCACACTGGCTCTCCTCCATTGGGCACGCTCAGACTGCAGAGCAGATATTCTGGCCTCATACTGAGACGCTGTCTCTGAGAATAAAGGAGAGAAAGATGATGACAGACAATAGGACATGTAGGTGGGTCAAACACACTTTCATCCCAAATGGCACCCGATTCATTTTTAATGCACATTTTACTGCAGCTCCCCAATGATAACATCGGGTGGAAAATAAGAATGAAGCAACTTTTCCCATGACAGGGACTCTCTCGGTCATCCCTCTCCTTCAATTTAAGGCTGACCTATGTGAAAATGTGTACGGTTACCTGGCTGGGAGAACGTATCTTAATCTAGAGATGAGACAGGCTTCTCATAAATCGAATTGGCACAAAAACTGCAGATTTCCTTTAATCATCTGCGCTCTCCAGTTGGAATAATGTGGCCTATCGGAGCACAACAGCACATTTTGTCTCTGGATCAAGGTTTAAGTCAAACACTGATACAGACTCAAAGGGAGATGGATAATAAAGATTGAAGCCAAACATTGATACAGACTCAAAGGGAGATGGATAATAAAGGTATAAGTCAAACACTGATACAGACTCAAAGGGAGATGGATAATAAAGATTTAAGTCAAACATTGATACAGACTCAAAGGGAGATGGATAATAAAGGTTTAAGTCAAACAGGCCAGCACAGACTCAAAGGGAGAAGGATGATCAAAGTGTCAGAGTGCCTGGCTATCAAGGGGTTCAGCCTCAACTAAACAATGGCAAGGAAGAGGTGATGTGTAGAAAAGGTGTCTTGTACCTCTGACTGCATCTCTAGGTAGTACTGTGTTTCTCACTGACCTCTGAGGGCCTCCTGTAGAGACTGGATCTCCTGGTCACATTGTTTCTGCAGCTCTGCCAGCTCCTCCTGTTTGCTCAGCTCACAAATTGTCGCCACGCCTTGCCAGTGCTCCAGCTGAGCTCGGCTCTCTGCTAGCTGGACCTCCAGGCTCTCCGTTGCATCTGAAAGGCAGAGGCAACTTGGAGATAAACATAACACATCTAGTCATGGTGAAAATGGGACAACACAAACACGACTGTAAATGTCTCAAAAAGATAGAATTTAACATTTCAAAATATTCACAACTTACCAAATACACAAGACTATGGAATCCCAGAAATTACAAATGTCAGTAAAAGCTTTATTTGATGAATAAATTATTTAAAAGGATAGTGAAATACGTGTGTTTATTAATTTCCCTTGCCTACTACTAGCCAACAAAATACAATTAAAAAAGTATTTATTTTACTCTTCCATTCATCATTTACTCTCCCTTTATAATTTCAACACCTCCCTTTACCATTTCCTCAGGCCTAGCACAGTTTAATCATTTATCTATTTCCTCTTTTCCTCATGCGACATTTCCAATTTTCCTCACATTAGATATCCCATCTAGCCAAACTGCCAAAACTCAAGAAATCAACTTTTAGGGCCACTCACTCAATATGAACAGAAGAGCCTTGTATGGGCGTTGACAAGTGAGGTGAAGTCAGGAGTCATTTCTGTTGAAGCAGTGTGCGGTACTCCTGCAAGATGTTCGTCAGTGAGGCTGGATCTGTGCTTAGGCTTGTTGAATTTTAGCATCGGGTGACAGTTTTTTGTATTTGTGGCCGCATGCTTGCTCTGGAAGTGCCTCTGCAAAGTGCACTCTTTAAAAACTGCAACGTTAGCTTTACATATTAAACAAGTTGATATACCTGCAACATCTGCAAATAAATATTTTCCTGTCCATTCCTTTTTTAAAGACCCTGCTTTCGTTATCAACTATTCTTAGACAGGCTCATTTCCAGAGATCGCTAGGCATCAATTGCGTGTATGAACAAATGATAACTTCCGTGCGTGGAGTGTGGTGCTGGTCCCTACGTATCATAGCAACGCAAATAGCTTGTTTCAACTTAAAGGTATTTTAAACAGACAGTATGATACTACTGTACTTATTACTGCGAGTGCCACGTGACTTTTAATTTGAAATAAAATAAATACACAGCAGTAAATAAAGTGACGTAATCTGCAGACCTTATCAAATATTTATATTTTGTATTAATTTTAAAGTTTTGGATGTATCACAGGGCCGGACAGAATGACTTAACGGGCTGCATCCGGCCCGGGGGCCTTATCTTGCACAGGTCTGGACTAGAGCAATCGAAACAAGTTTTTATATTGTCATATTCCAGTCTCCAGCTGTTGTACAACATACATTAGTCAGACGTGTCTTAAAACGTCTTAAAGTTAGCTACGTGTGTTCAAGTTTTGACAAATAGTTTATCAAATACTTGGTATGCTATTTGACATTTAACTTAACAGCTACCCAGCCAGCAGCTGACTCCGCGGCGGATCCGGCGTTGTTATGGCAAATCCTCATAGCAGTCACACTCACTTACTGTGGATGCCCACTGGTCCGGCGCGCCCGCTGCCTCGGACGGATACAATTAATTTTCTATGAACAGCGTCAAGGCGTTGTTGACGGTTGCGCAAAGCATCTCGGGAAGGCAGCGCGGCCGTTTGAGTTGTCTATAAGCAGCCATCTGGGGCAAGGCGGCGCGTTTGCAGGCGAATTCATGCCGGAACAGTGGACGTGCACCGTTAGCGCCTCCGCACCAGATCCAAAACGCACGTTTTTAGCGATGGCTAGTTCGAAGGAATTGGCCCTGATTCGGATAGGACGCGCCTGCCGCATGATCTATGGTCGGGTGCAGCGCTCGTGCTGCCATCTGAAGCATTTGGGACGTTGCTCAATGCTAGCAAAATTGCATGCGTTGTTGTAGCTAGTCCACCGAAGTCGAACGTTAAAGCAGGATATACTTTACCCGAAAACCTTGGTGTTACCGCGATACTGACGTTGTTTAATTCAAATGCATAGTGGTTTTAAACAGTGGTATTAAACGTTTGTTTGAGTTTAAAGTACAACTGCTACACTGCTTCAAGTAACGAGTTGAAGCACAGCAGAAGAAATTCACCCACCGAATCAAGTACACAGCTACACTGCTCAAAAAAATTAAGGGAATATTTAAATCACACATTGGGTCTCGATGAACGAAATATATGAAAAATCATAATCTTTACTGCAGTGGCGGAGCTTAGCTTTCTCTCCCATGGGTGCGAACCTTAGCCGCGGAGCCCCCCCCCCCCATCGCAAAAGACCAACTATAGGCAGATAATATAAATATTCAATACCATTCTCCCAAAAATGTACGTACGTTTCACGTACCATGATGAACAGAAGCTTGTTATTAGGCTACAACAAAACATACCTGCAGTTACAAAGCTTCGCTGCTAGCTGCTTTTGGACCTGGATCACAACTGTAATTCTCATTCACTGTAAGCTGCGATGCTGCTCCTGTCATTATAACGTCAGATCTATCCATTTTCTCTTGCTTCTGCTGCTCAACAACTTTACTAAAGACGCGTCTCAAAGGCACATATCATTGCCAGACCGAGAAGAGCGAATGTGAGTGACTGATTATTCCTTGTTAAATAGCGTAGTGGTTAGAGAAGCAGATCTGTAAACTATAGGTCCCGCGTTCGTATCTCCTCACAGACAAAGTACGCATTATGAATTATTCCGTATAATCGAAAACTTCGCTGGCTAAAACCTTCAGTGCCTACAATTATAGTAATCCTGAAATAAAACAGTTTACAGTTATATTGTGACTGTTTCTGGTGGATTTTCGAAGTATGCATCCGTTTTGGGTGAGGATAGACAAACAAATTTGCTGGCTACAACATACTATAACGTAACTACTGTAAGCCTTAAACTGTATATGGTTGTATCGCGACTGTTTCTGGCATGGAAAAGTTCATCTTCAGTCTCGCTAGCAATTGCTCAAATCTTATGATTATTCCTAGGAAGTTATTAGATACTAGTAAGCCTATTACTGGCTAATAAGCTGTTAAAACGGCCAGTGGCAAAAAGCTATACAGTTCATAGACGCTATGGTGGAGGTCAACTTAAGAAACGTTAGTCAGTTTAACACAATGCTCAATGGTGTCTAGCGACTGCTAAAACGTGTAATGCCGTAGCATAGTGGTTAAAGACACTGCCTCTCACGTGGAAGACCTAAGTTCGAATCTATTGAGAGCAACGACATTTATTCATTTTATTTGTGGGCCGCAATAAAACTGATTACGGTTATACAGTATTGTGACTATTTCTGGTAGATTCCACAATTCTGTCATCTTTTCAATTGATGAAAAAGTTAGTTATCATCACCTTTATTGATAGTTATTGTATCAATGTCATTCACGAATAAAAGAAAAAAGTTTGTTGTTATGCCATGAAATGAAATAGCTTTGGCATACTCGCTAGCAATTGCTCAATTCTTATGACTATTCCAGTAAGTTAGTAGATACTGGTAAAGCCTATTACTGGCTAATACGCTGTTAAAACTACCAGTGGCAAACGCCATACAGTCCATAGACGCTATTTGTGGTGGAGGTAAACTTAGTAAGAAACGTTAGTCAATTTAACTGTATCAATATCATTCACAAAGGGCCAATTAGCTGTTAAAAAAGTGCCAAAAGTGGATTTGTTCAGGGTAGACACGAGGCTATACTGACACCTGTCAAATGTACAGCTCTGTGGTGTAGTGGTTAACGACACAGCCTTCCACGTGAGCGACCCGGGTTTGATTCTCAAGAGGGCAACACTTTTTATTGTGGGCCGGCTGAACTAGGCTTGCCTGGTTTCTTGTTATATTTAATTTTTGTATTGCTTTTCTTTCCTCTGAGTGGCAGACATATCTACGTCCCATTTTTATGTTTTGTTTATTTTCCACTGTTCAGATCCTTAGCAAACGAGCCGACAATATCCAACGTTATACCCAGGGTTGCCAGATTCACTGACAATATAGGCCCAATCACCCGCAGACTCCACATAAAAACCACACACTGTCATTAAAAACAGCACAATTAAGGAGGAAACTGTCCCGTCTGGCAACGCTGGTTTCACTCCCGGTCACAGATTGGTCATCATAAAAATGCGTTATGGAATCATAAAAAAATAGATGTTTATCATTTCAATGTCCAGTAAATAGTACGTAGCAAATTAATCATAATATCATTTTATTCTGCTTGCTATAATTTTTTCAACCATAAAGGGGCTTACACACCGGAACCAACAACCGCCAGCCAAAACGCCTCGTTTTTATTAATCATCGGCAATTAGGGAGGCATGCAAAGAGGCAGAAATGTTGAGCGTTTTTCTGGGGATCGAGTCACTGTGATGTCATTCACGTTTTGGTCAACATCTACTCTGCCTTGTCATATCAGTTCGCCAAGTATGTTAATATTATAATTTCAGTTAGTAATATGTACAACTGAAACTAAACTGAATGTGAAATATTGGTTTGGTACATGTTGTGATCCAAATGAATATAATCTAGTTTAACCGCGCATGTAACTTTTTTGTGTGTGGAACTAAAATTGTAAACTGAGTTTCCCCCGGAACGGACCTTGGAGCTGTAATTATAGCAACCGAAGTAGCCTAGCACACTTGATGCAGCATCGTAAATATGGCAAATGACAAGCCAAACTTATGTGCCTTCCTTCGTTTAGGGAATTATGGCCAATTTGTTTTGTTACTATCTTTATAATTGTTGGACGTTGTGTAATTTGTAACTCTGGGTACTCTGACACCAGCAAATCCTTCATTGTTGCGATAGTGACAAAAGCACGATCTCTGATTGGTTACCGTCCAGCGGCAAGAGGCAAACGCTGAACATGGTTGAGCTTCGCTGGCAGGACCAAATATTGTGCGCGTTCCCGTGGGCGGTAGCCACCTTGCTTTGGCTTGCCGCTGCCACGGCCGCCAGGGTAGGAGGCAAAGCTGCTGTCAAGGATTCACTGAACGTAATGGAGGAGGCTGCAGTTGCCGGTTCCGGGGTGTAAGCCCCTTAAGATAAACTTCTTAGGGGCCCCTGTGATTGGCTGCCATGGGTGCCGCGCACCCATTAAAGCTCCACCTCTGCTTTACTGGACATTGTGCAATTCGTTGAGAACAAAATGACGTAACAACAGTCAATGGAAACCAAAATCACCAACCGATTGAGGGCTGGATTCAAACTCACACCAAAAATCAAAGTAAACAACTGAAATCACAGACTGTTCCAACTTGTGTGAATTTCATCACGGCAACTCAAAATGTGCCTCAGCAGTGTGTATGGACCCCACGTGTCTGTATGCACTCCTGACAACATCTGGGCATGCTCATGATGAGATTTCGGATGGCATCCTGGGGATCTCCACCCAGACCTGGATCAGGGCATCAGTGAGCTCCTGGACAGTCTGTGTCGCTACTTGGCAGCATTGGATGCACTGATACATAACATTCCAGAGATTCTCAATTGGATTCAGGTCTGGGGAACGTAAGGGTCAGTCAATGGCATCAATACCTTCATCATCCAGGAACTGCCTACACACTCTGGCCACATGAGGCCGGGCATTGTCCTGGACCAGGAGGAACCCTGGGCTTATTGCACCAGCGTAATGTCTGAAGATGGGTCTGAGGATATGATCCTGGTACCTAAACACAGTCAGGGTACCATTCATCTTTGCCATGTTCAGAGAAACAAATAGTGTTACTCTGAGTGAAACGCTCTTTTGTTGCTTCAGTCTAAGTCATTGTCTAGATACTGTATCTAGACAATGTCTGTACACACACCCACGATACTGTATTTGGGCATTTGATAATACAATTTAATGTACTGTAAAATAGTAAGCCCTAATTTGTTATTCGTTGTGTGTAGGTGGTGGGTGTGTGCGTGCATTGGGGGGGGGGGGGGGTTGGGTCATAGTCTAACTGTCCTGTATTTTCAACCTACTAAATCCGGTCACCCTACTTTACTGACATTTGTCATTCCTGGGATTCCATACAAGACTGTCCTTTAAATTGTTAATAGGGCTGTAGCAATATTACATAATTGCCTAAACAAGATTATTTGGGCCAGATCACAATCATTTTTATGACAAAAAACCTTTTGCACAACATTTTTATTCCAAAATCATGTGTCCAATCAGAATAAGAGATTTTTATTCCAATGTTAGAAACGTCTAAACAAATACCACGCAAATTTTTAGATTAAACTTTCTGTCATTGAAGTACAAGTACAGTACAAAAAAATGCAGTTAGCGTCTAACCAGAAGTGCAAATAAAAGAGGGCAGAAAATTTACAAGTATTAAGTATAGTGTATGTTACAAGCGGGATAAATAGTTGTGCGGGTACTAATGGCATTTCTAAAATGACATTCTGAATGTGCAACTGAGGCAAATTGAATGAGTAAGGTAGCATGTGCAACTGAGATGCGGAGATAGCAGCAATGAGGTCTGCAAGTTAGAAAGGTATGTGTAACAATGGAAAAATGCAAGTACAATCGTAATTCTGTGTCTAAAATTAACTTTTTGGCTCACCTGCAAAGGGGACTGGTAGATGAAAAAATCCACCAGCCAAGCATACTTTTTACCAGCCAAAATAATAAATTGCCTTTTTCTGTCATACAGAACAACTCATCACTACAGCCTCAGCATCATACTGTCGCCAGCCTCTTGAAACTCCTTTATCTCCAAATCTCCATTTCTCACAAAACTTTTTTTTTTTTATGTGATTCGGCCCCTCCCCATCTTAAAATTTTAAAACAATTTCTTGAAATTCTACAAATCCTCCAAGGATATGTTTGTTATTTTAAGGTTAATTTCCTAAAACTGTAAAAAAATAAAAAAAAATAAAAAAAATGTCCCATGAATTTAAAAAATTATTGTGGCAACAAAATGTTCTGAGAATAGCCCTGACAATAGTCCAGAGAATACTTTTGGATGTTTTATAGATATCCATGCCATATTAAATTAGTTACATTTAAGTTATTCAGGATCAAAACCACTTGCTCTGTGTTTTCAGGTTGGGTAAAAGAAGGGGGTAAAGAGGTTTAGAAATAGGAAAACTAGTAATACATGACTTGTATTGTAATATGAAAATATTGAATGAATACCTTATAAAGCCCCTATCTATTAAAGGCTTTATAATAACCTACATTTATATTAACAATATATACCGTATATGCTCATGGGTCATGATTTTATTCCTATAATCTTGCTCACCGTTGTCTCTCTGTTGGTTCAGTCACTGTCTCAATACTCTTTGGGCCACTGTCTTCCAACTCCTGCCGGTACTCCTCCAGCACCTCTACCCTAGCTTCAGTCACTGGCTCACTACTTTACAATCCAGTTCCCAAAACTAAAAACTCACTAGAAGAATTGTATAAAGCAGTAACTCAGGGTTATTAAAATTAATGATATATTATTACATGATATTTAACATTTTATTAAAATGTTTTGTCAGTGAAATGTTTAGGCTTTGTGGCCCCCTTGCTATGTAGGTTCCACTCATGGCCTCAAACTCTGAGAGGTGAAGAATTATGCTATTTTGCCTTTTTCCTAGGCTTTACAGGCAAATCGTAAACCCATTATCTAGCTACCTGTCTAATTATTAACAAAACTAAAACGCAGATGGCAGCATTACCATAGTAGACATTTAAATTTATAGACAACTCAGCTCATAAACACAGTAATCTTCAATCTGGGAGATTTCTCTCACTTCAAATATCCTTAACACTTCACTGTCAGTACAGAAATTACTATCTAACTACAGCGCTAGCAGTAGCAACCAGACAATTATGCTCAAGATCCGAAGAACCAGTTTGTTAAGATCTGATTGGCTATCGGATCGTGAACTCCACTCCTTGGTAAAGCATTCCTTCAAAAATGCATGCATATTTTCTCACCGAAGTTATGGGTGGATTTCAGTGTAATGCAAACATGAGTAATTTCCTCCGAGCCATCATGACATATTTTATTACATTACTATTTTAGTTCAAACATTCATCCGGCAGTGTGATGGACAGCCTTCTGAAATTTACTCTACCCGGATTTGGCGCTTGGCGGGTGTTAATTTCGGACCTTGTGTGCAATGAAGGCAAATTGAATGGGTAGGGTGCATGTGCTACTGAAATGCAGGGATAGCAGCACCCAAGGTAGACACGCACCTGTAACAACTGAAAACATCCATTATCAGACTTTGCAAGGCAGTGTCAGAGTCCAGTAGCACAAAGGGAGTAGTGCAAGAAGATCCCTGAGAGGCGGGGGGGTATGGTTAGTGATGGGTCACAGAGTTCAGCAGGGTTACAGCAGATTGAAAGAAAGTGTTCCTGAGCCTGCTGGTGTGGGAACGTAGAGACCTGTACCGCCTGCCTGATGGTAGGAGGGCAAACAGTTTGTGGCATGGATGTGGAGGGTTCCGGATGATGTCGTACACCCTGTGCAGACACCGCTTGCATTGAAGGGTCTACGATGGCTGGGAGCTGGACACCAGTGATGTGTTGGGCGGATTTCGCAACCCATTGCAGGGCCTTCCGGTCTGCTACGGAGCAACCACTAAACCACACTGTGGCGCAGTTAGTCAGAATACTCTCGATTGTGCAGCGGTAAAAGTTCACAAGGAGCTTGGAGGACAGGCGGGCCATCTTCAGCCTCTTCAAAAAGTACAGGCGCTGCTGTGCCTTTTTGACCGGGGCTGAGGTGTTGAGGGTCCAGGAAAGGTCCTCAAGGTGTGGACACCCAGGAATTTGAAGCTGGACACACGCTCAACCTCAGTGCCATCGATGAGAACTGGGGCATGACTGCAGCCTTTAGACTGCAATCCTGTAATCCACAATGAGCTCCTTGGTTCTTTGCGTTGAGAGGCAGGTTGTTGTCAGCGCACCATGCCGCCAGGTGCTTGACCTCCTCCCTGTAGGCTGACTTGTCATTGTCACTGATGAGGCCTACCACCGTGGTGTCATCTGCGAACTGGACGATGGTGTTGGAACTGTGTACAGGAACGCAGTCGTGGGTGAAGAGGGAGTACAGGAGGGGGCTCAGCAAGCAGTGGAGCACCAGTGTTCAGGATCAGGGTGGAGGAGGTGAAGTTGTCTAACCTGACAGACTGGGGTCTGTTGGTAAGGAAGTCCAAAGTCCAGCTGCAGAGAGAGGGGCTGATCCCCAGGTCATGCAGTTTGTGGACCAGCCTAGAGGGAATGACCATGTTGAATGCTGAGCTGAAGTCTATGATTAGCATTCTCACATAGGTGTTGGTTTTGTCCAGGTGGGTCAGGGCAGAGTGTAAAGCTGTGGAAATGGCGTCCTCTGTAGACCTGTTTGATCAGTAGGCAAACGGGTAGGGATACAATGTTGGGGGGAGGGAGGACTTAAAGTGGGCCAGAACTAGTCTTTCGAAGCACTTCATAATTGTGGGGGTGAGTGCGACAGTTTGGAAGTCATTCAGGCTAGATGCACTCAACTGCTTGGTCACTGGCACAATGGTTGCGGTCTTGAAGCACATTGGAACAACCTCCTGGGCCAGTGACAGGTTGAAAATGTCAGTAAAGACCTCGGCCAACTGCCCAGCACATGCTCTAAGCACTAGTGTTGTCATGATACCAAAATTTGGACTTCGATACTGATACCAAGTTTAGTATCGCGGGTACTCGATACTGAAATGATACTAATGATTTAATTGAAATGGAGTAATTCGACAATGGTTTAGTCTTTTATTTTCAATTGGAACTTTTTACAATGTGAATAGAAATGTAAGCATAAATAAAATGAGCTTTAAATAGACAGTACTAAAAAATATACAACTGAAAATAAAATACATTTTGCAAAAAAAAATCACTAATATGAACACAGAATTTGAACATTGAATGGTTTTGTGAATTTATAATTTTGTAAAAAATACATTTCTGTCGAATTGAATTCATTATTTTATTCCTGGATTCATTTATGACTATTTCAAACGGGATTTGTATCACACAACACACACCTGTCGCTCTTTAAAAACTTTTTATAGAGGTTTGGGTGACTATCATTTAAATGCTTAGCGATGTTCCTAAGTAGTAAATGTAGGGTATATTGTGTCAGAATGGTCATTTATGACCCTAGTGGGCGGGGCTTCCAGATTAATGTGACAGGTGGGCGGGACATCCGGTTTGCTGGGCGTGACTTCCGGTGAGACGTATGGACTTCCAGTATGATGTGTGCTAGGGCGGGACTTCCGGAATGACGTATGCATGTCCGGTGACTTTGTGATTTATGATTGCATTGATGTGTCCATGTTTGATGTTTTACAACGACTGATAAGCACCCGGACGAGTGTTATAACAGGTGCGATATGTTTGATATTTAACAATGGAGGTCTAAGGGTTCCGTAATGTTAAATTCCCAGGCAATAAATAAGTGTTGTGTCAGCGGCAAGATGTTTGGTGTTCAACAAAAGGGTGCCAGGGTCCAGCAATGCTATAACCCCCCAGTATTTTATGTTCGAACAATTGGTGCAACAGATGTCATACAACCTGTATAAACTTCCATGTTTACAATGGGGATGTAGCATGGTGTTTTTCCACAAGCATGGAATTATGTGTGGGAAACTTGTAAGATATAAAGAAGGGTTCGGGACTTCCGATTTGGAGAGTTTCAGCCCATTTTTTATTTTAACAAGAGATGGACCTTATGATGAGATCTGCCATTGTAACCAATAGTGCAAATTGTACTATACGCAGGTTCGAAATCATTCTGTGTTTCACACAAGGTTTGTAGTCAACACAGCACTACAATAAACATTGCATAAGCAATGCTATTAATTTGAAGGAACAAGCAATGCCTAGGCCGACCACACATTATGACTAGGTTGATTCAGTCATGGTTTGGGTTTAAAATTTAGTTAAAAATAAAAACAATGATTCTGGTACGTGTGTGTATGAGCAATGGTGATTTTTGTAATAAAAATTGATTTTTAAGTCAGCATTAACATTTAAGTTGCATTATATGGCAAAAGGTTACAAAGTTACCCGGAAGGTAGCGTATAAATTTGCATGAACAACGGTGAATCGCTGACAGGTAAATATATGTTATTTCAGGTAATCAAAACATTTGTAAAGGCGTCTTATGAAATTGTACAACGGGGATCAACGCGAGATTCTTTTCTTCACATTGGTAGAAATGTTTAACAGGCAATGTTGGTTAAAAAACTCGAGTATTTGCGAGTTTGAGAATACCGGTCTATGTTAGTGTGGGCGGAAGCTGTGACTTCCGGGTATGATGTGCTGCATTCTCGTAATGACCAACTCGTGAAAACCGATTTTTGATTGCTGTATTATGGTCTTGTGTTTGTTAAATGTTGAAGAGATTAATGCGGATATGGTGACAATAGCCAGCGTTTATATGTAAGCGGATGAGTTTGTCTTTAATAGATCAAATTAAATGATGTGATGTCATGGCTGAGCCGCGATAACTAACGAGAACGGCGTTTCTACCGGACATGAAGTATCAACACATTTGCTTGTCAAACGTCAACAAATATCTGAACGAGCTAGTTAAGCGTTATGCACAAATTTAATCATTGTGTCCGGTATAGTTCTAACGTGAAGAACGATGACATGTAACCGATGACAAAGTTAAGAGGCGTGACCTGCTGGAGGCGCCCCGGCTGTAAAGACATTATTAAACCCCGCTGCATCCACAGAAGTCAGCTGTTGTTTCAAGCGCGGAGTATGCTGTTTACGTTGTAAGTACAAGTTATTTTATTTGAAGTAATTGATTTGAATTGTGTTGCAATTACAAACGCTAACAAACGACACATTGGAACTTTTTAAGAATGTGTAAATCAATTTTATGATTGAGCAATCCATGCGGTTTTATGTCTTTCATATGGTCTGTTTAAATCTCTGGTTTAGGTTGAGCGGAATTAAACCCAGCCGTGTTTGGTAAACACATTTTTGGGCCTTCAAATCTTGGTAAGCAGACTTTTTACATTATTGTTAATCAGCTTTAATTACCCGTTTACGCTTGTTAACCCTCTTTGTATTTATTTCAGACCAAGTGACCAACATCAGTGTCAGTTGGACTGGGCGGTTGTGATCTTACACAACCTGAGCAGATACTTTTTGTGTAAGTCTAATTATTTACAGACATTTTTAGTCTTGTGCTAAAATGTTATTAACAATTACAACAATATGCATACAGCTGAACCTTTGTACTCTATTTACCAAACAACAGATTGTGGAACGCCCGGTGATGATACAGAGTACATCACCATTATGGCTTCAGTTAGAGACACCCCAACTTGTGGCGGCACAGCATCAGGGGATTTTTGTTTCATTGTTTTCTTTCATGCTTGAAAGCTGAAGGAAATACATATTTTAACGTCAACTCATCAAAATTGTGATGTCTGTAAATGTATGTTTGAGTTAGAATATTTTAACCTGTAAGTGGATCGTTATTCACGTTAAGCTAGAGAAATGGCGAAAGATAATGCTAACAACAGACCAGACACGGAACAACAAACAACATCTACACATAATCAACAGACCACAACCCAAAATTCAAATGAGCCGGCCGATATTTTGTTACACAGCGATGCACACAATAATCCTCAGATGCAAGGATTGTTAACTGAGCTTAGTAGCCCCCGTTTTTCACATGATCTAGTTGACTCTCCTCCGAGCTCTCTGATGCAAACTCATTGCAATGATGGCGATGTTAAGAGTTATACAAGGTAATGCGTTTGACAACGTTGAATTATGACAGTTGTTAAATTTACAAAATACGGGTGAAGTTGGGGATTTTGGCACATTCTATGCAATCATTATGGCAGGCTTGGATACTTGGTTGTTAGAGCTTCAGACTTTGTACACGGGCCTGGTGATCGTCTGCAGATTGAGTTGATTGGTCAATCTCTGATATCCCTGTACATGTGACCATGAAAGCGGATGAATATAATGAACGCACATTTGGTAATTTACTTGAAAGTGTTATGCAGAGTAATGCTGAGAATATGATTGATGAATCACTTCAGCTGGTGGTGCAAATCGTCAACAACCGTGAGGGTGGTGCCCCGCGATGTAAAGCTCAAACACTGTTGATAGAGCAGATTATCAATAAAAAAAGGCATGTATATGTTGCTGTGAATAATGATTCTACATGTTTTTCTGTTTGTTTGATGGGTATATTGAACCCACAGTACACATATGCTGAGGCCCTGGTTAGTGGTCGTGAGTTACATACGGGATCGGATTTAGCGTTAGATGATTGTGTGGCATTCAGATATTGTTCGGTTTGAAGAAATGACTGGGTGTAAAATTGTTGTCTTTCATCGAACACGGGATGGTCACTTTACCAAGTTTCAAAACAGTGAGGCCACCCACCCTAGAACCGTCTTTATGTACTTACCCGATAACCATTTCTATGGCATCGTGAATCTGAAGGGTTTTCTGGGTGTGTCATGTTTGTGAGTGGTGTTTAACAGGTTTTAACACCCATGGTGATCATGGCTATAAACATAGCTGTAGTGTCTGTCTTCATGAAGATTGTCATACCCAACCCCGTAACACAAAGCAGTGCCCAGACTGTAAGCGGACATGTAATTCTGACTTTTGTTATAGACAGCATAAACGCTTGAAGCAACACAAAAGTGTGGGTCGTTGGGTTAGCAGGTGTGACCAGAAGAAATACTGTGTCGATTGCGGCCGTCACTACAACGTTAGTATTACCAACTATAAAGCACACAAGTGCACGGCTAATGTGTCCCAGTTGTAACATGGATCTGGCAGTTGAAACGAACCACCAGTGTTTCATAAAACTGTCTAAGCCTGAGGACCCCAGGCTTACATATTTTATGATTTTGAGACAATTGCCAATCCGGTGAACGGTGTACACACTGCAAATTTTGTGTGCGCAATAAGCTTTGATAACGAGACGTGGTATTCAGCCGGAGATGGTTGTGTCGCTGCTTTTTTTTCCCAAAAGTTTAGGCAACCGAAATATAATGACTACACATTTATAGCACACAACTCTAAAGGTTTCGATGGTTACATCTTGATGCAGTACCTTGCTTACAATGGTATTGGCACGACACTTATTGCTAATGGTAGCAAGCTCATGATTTTTACAGATAGCACATTCAACCAGAGATACATTGATAGTCATTGCTTCCTACCGATGAAGCTGGCGGCTTGAAGCTGGGTTTTAAGGATTCGAAAAAAGGCTACTTTCCTTACAAGTTTAACATCAAGGAGAATGAAAACTATGTTGGCCCCCATCCGGAACCGCATTACTACGTTGTGAATACCATGAAGGCTAAAGAAAAAGAAGAGTATTTGCAATGGTACGCAACCGTTTCCGCAGACCCCTTTGTCATGCAGGATGAAATAAAGGCTTACTGCATGAACGATGTGGTCATCTTGAGAGAGGGTTGTACGCGCTACAGACTCAAGTTCTTGGAGTGTGGTGGTGCTTACCCATTCCGGTCAATTTCGAATGCTTCGGCTTGCATGAAAGTCTTTTGCAACAGATTCCTCACCAAGGACACCATTGCATTGGTCCCCTCAGACAACTACAATCGTTGTCAGAAGACATTCTCAAACAGCTCAATCCAGTGGTAGTTTCTTGTTGGGTATGCCGGTGGAATCGAGCTGTCGGGGTCAGGGGTTCCGTAGAAGGCCTCAGCGTTGTCATCCCAGGCGTCACACAGCCAGTCCTCAGCCTTGGGTTCTTCAATATCCGCTTGGTTGTAATCTTGAGACATGTTTCGTAAATTCTTCCGACTGCTTGATAGTCACAGGTGGTATGTCTGTTTTTATGCTGTGTTGAGGACGGTGTTAGCTTAAGGCGGGACTTCAGGGTCTTACGTCAGTCGAACCGTCCGCAGTCGCAGTCACAATCTAACCCGCTGACAATTTCCGGAAATAGTTCCAATCTAACAGAGTCATACTGCTTCATTCCCTCGACAACTTTAAACAGTACATCTACCGTATTATGGGTGCCCTGTTTTGGACCCAGATAAATCACTTTTCGAAAGGTGTTCCATAAACTGGTGTTAAAAACCACTTGATCAGTCACACCAGCCTTAAACTCTTGGCCTTCGGGTAATTCATAAAATGCTACCTTCGGTATCTCTGGGTTGAAAATGTGTCCACCGATCTGACCGTTGTCCAACTTCCATTCCCTTGCCAACATATCCTGGTGCAGATGATGGATTCGTGTTAAGCTCTGCATCGGTTTCTTTGGTGATGCCATGTTGAACGCATCTCTGCTGTCCATTTGTAATTTCTTACCAAATCGCTGAGCAGCGGGTAAGTTATTGGCTGTCAACAATGTTTCACCCAAAACATTGATCGCCGCACAATCCGCCATGTTTTGTATTGTGTAGGTAAGTTTACTCAGAAAATACTGAATGACCATCACAGGGGTCTGCGTGGTTTAAATACACAGACCACGCCAATCATCCTATAAAACATGAAAGGTTAACATCCACCGGTTGTAGGACATCTGTTGAACCACTTGTCAGAAGATAAAACCCCGGGGGGGGGGGTTTATAGAATACATGCTGCACCCTGGCACCCCTTTTGTTGAACACCAAACATCTTGCCGCTGACACAACACTTATTTATTGCCTGGGAATTTAACATTCCGGAACCCTAAGACCCATTTGTTAAACATCAAACATAGCGCACCTGTTATAACACTCGTTCGGGGTGCTTATCAGTCGTTGTAAAACATCAAACATGGACACATCAATGCAATCAAAAAATCACAAAGTCACCGGACATGCATACGTCATTCCGGAAGTCCCGCCCTAACACACGTCATACAGGAAGTCCATACGTCACACCGGAAGTCCCGCCCAGCAAACCGGATGTCCCCTCCACCTGTCACATCAATCTGGAAGCCCCGCCCACTAGGGTCATAAATCACCATTCTGACAATATACCCTACATTTACTACTTTCCTAGTGTTGCCTCCCTTCGCTGAACATGATTTGAAGCACTGCTTGTATATCAGTGCTTCTAAGTTTTGGGGGTAGCCTTTTTCATTGGCTAGGAAACCAAAGTAGCACCATATCTCACTCCGAGCTCCTTGTTTATCAACAAGTTTTGGTTTTGCAGCTGCAAGTTCTCAACCTGTAGCCATCGCTAATCCATGACAATCCTCCTTTTGCCCCTTGGCCCCGGCTCAAACACACACTGGCCGCATGTAGCAGAGCACAGGCATGACGTCACACACAGGTCCAGTTTTCTTAAAGACACAGTACAGCTTTTATCGCTGAGGTTCAACTGCCTGTTTCGGCGCATAAAAGTACAGGTTTTTCTTAATGCCAGTATAGCACCGTTCCGAAAAAGCCAGTACCTCGGTATGGCACCAGTAACGGTATACCGTGCAACACTACTAAGCACACACCCGGGGACGCCATTAGGACCAGCAGCCTTGCGTGCATTCACACTGCTCAGTGCAGACGACACATCTGTGGTGGATAGTCTGGGGGGGGGGTTTGTCTGGGGGAGATCAGTTTTAATGGCGGGCTCTTTGCTGTCCCTGTCAAAGTGGGCGTAGAACCTGTTTAACTGGTCGGTGAAGGAGACGTCGCTGGCTTTGGGGGTAGGGTCCTTTGGCCGGTAGTCTGTGATGGCTTGGATGCCCTGCCACGTGTCAGGGTTCAGAGTTGTTGCTGAAGTGCTCCTCAATCTGCAGTTTGTGGTCATTTTTAGCCATCTTGATGCCCCTTTTCAGGTTGGCCCTGGATGAGCTGTAGGCCTCCGCATCGCCGGATCTGAAAGCAGCGTTGCGTGCCTTTAGCAGTTGTCGGACCTCTCTGTTCATCCACGGCTTCTGGCTGGGGAAGGTCTTTATTTGTTTATGGGTGGTGACATTGTTGATGCAGATGTTGATGTAATCCAGAATGGAGGAAGTATGTTTCAGTGTCCGTATGGGAGTCCAGGGTGGCTTGAGTAGCAAACTAACTCCAGTCTGTGTTGAAACTGGTGCTGTAGAAGTGAGTCTGACTCCTCTGGCCGCACTTTGACTGTCCTCACTGATGGTTTCACACGTTTAATGAGGGGGTAAATACTTGGGGAGTAGGAACAGTGAAAGATCATCAGACTGTCCCAGGTTGGGAAGGGGAATGGCTTTGTATGCCTCCGGAATGTTTGTATACACACGGTCTAGTGTATCGTCTTCTCTGGTGGGGCAGGAGACATTTTGGTGGAATTGGGGAAAATCAGTTTTCAGATTTGAATGGTTCCCCTGCAATCACAAAAACACCATCCGGGTGTTCCGTCTGCTGTTTGCTAATGGCAGCCTGCAGTTCGTTCATTGCTAGTTTAGCACTAGCATCCAGGGGAATGTAGACTATAAATAACAACAATAGATTTAAACTCCCGAGGCAAGGGAAAATGTCCTGTGTCTAATCATCAGGTACTCCAGATTGGTTGAGCAGTGACTCCCATTTAAGTTTGTGTTTGTACACCATGCAGGGCTCAACAATAACGATGGCCCGATGGCCCCAGGCCAGTAAAAAGTAAAGTTGGGACTAATAAAACTAGTAAGTCACTGTCCCAATTGGGCCACGGCAAAAAAAAATTGAAATTGAAAAAAAAAAAATTGCATTATAAACTCAACATCCTCCAGGTGTTTTGTAATCTGGCAAATGCACAAATATCTACCTTGCAGCTCCTTTCGCGTGCCGCTGGCCAGTCAAGAGTTGATCTGTGATGTGACACGTGGCTGTCTGGTATTGTTTTTCAGTAAAACATTAAAAACTCGAGAGAGTCACTCAATTGAAGAAGGCAGCGAAGGATAACTACGAGCTCAAACGATAGCGAACATTTTTACCTCAGTGCAAAAAATAATTTACCTGTTTCCACTTCGATGGAACTCAGATGCACTGTATCGTCTGTTGTAAGTTCCCGGCTAGAGCGGACAAATGTGGGTCTTTTTACGAAGGCACTGACAACATTCGCAAACAGTCCCTGACCAGCCATGACAATAGCAAACATCGCCTGGTCTGCATGACAGCCAAGTGGGTGGCTGACAATCAGTCTTCAGGGCCCTTGGTCATACTAATCAGGAATTTAAATGCAGATGCCCATTGGGTGATTGCACGACTTAGAACAACCGCATACTAGTAACTAAGACGGACCAACCAGTCGCCTCTTACTGGGGATGAATGAGTTTGTGTTTTATTTAAAAGTCAAAAGTTTTGTTGACTCATCTTTTTATTCATTTTTTTCTTACCAAAAGTATTTGGATATATGTTGTAACACTGACAAATTACAACTTTTGGAAGGAGAGACAGTAAAAATGTTTTTGGGGCCAGATGGGCCAGTGGGTTTGAAAATGTTAATGTAGAGCCCTGACAAATTTTTTTTTTTTTTACATAAATGCACAGCCCAACGCCTCTGGTCTTGCCGGAGTCCAGTGTGGTCCAATCAGCTCTGTAGACTTTGCGCCCTTCCAGCTCTATTACGTTGTCGGGTATGTTGTTGTTAAGCCACGTTTCAAAGAAAATCATGACGCAGCAATGCATAATCCATTTTTGTGAGATGATTCTCAGTCATATTTCGTCCATTTTGTTCACCAAGTGGCCATACATTTGCGAGGAAAAGGCTAGGTAGCGAAGGCAGATGGGGGACTAGCAATAGCCTAGCCAAGAGGCCTGCACGCTTGCCGCGCCTTTGTTTACAATCTCGATGCCGCCTCTGGGCACGTCCGGTCAGCGATGTGAATAGCGTCTCCCAGGATGTCTTCGCAATCTCTGGTGGAAGTTAGAAGTTGTCAAAATCTCTTCCTGTGCAATGTGCTCCAATGTCCAGGAGTTCTTGTCAGCTGTATAGAATGTGTGCTAGGCTGTACTGAGTGAATAAACTAAGAACTATTAAGTAAATTACTGCTAATTTGCAAAAACTGGGTAGACGCTGAGCCTCGCGATGTACACGTGCCACCATCTTGGCCAGTATGGGAATTATGTCCCATTACATCCATATGATTGTCTAGCGCATGGGTGCAAAAGAGCGTTTGACAGCTCTGGTGAAAGTTATAGGCGCAGATCATTTATTCAAAATTTGCTTCTTAATTTCAGTATGTTTAAACCTAATTTAGAATAATTTCGCACAAATGCACCGTTAAATAATAATGTTGCAAAATTATGTAAAAGACAACCGTGTTCAGTCGCATCGACTCTGATCGACAAAAGAAAAAAATACTCAAGCGTGTGTAAAATATTTGTACTATGTAAGTTGCTTATTAACATTTGAAAATAAAATTAATTACATGCCTCAAAGTTATTAATTAATTTGCTTTTTAACCATGTAGTTTAGAAACCTCAGACCACTTTCAGATTGTTCAGAGAGCACACCCACATGTTGCACAGCCATTGGCTTTTGCAAAAAAATAAAAAATCAAATTTACCTCCCGAGACCCTGTGTCCACACATGAGGACACTGTTTTAGGCTTCCTGCACCATGTACTTCATTCTGCTTAACCTAAACCTATTGTTCTTATTAGAGGACAGTTTTCTGCGCCATGCTTAGATAGTATACTTATCAGGTCCACCAATCCCAAATAGCTAAGAGAAATTAAAAATGCATACATCATCAAAGCTCAGGTCTTAGGAGGTTAAAATTCAGAAATTCAATAACTTTTTGTTGAATGACTTAGAAACTTCAAACCACTTTCAAATTGTTCAGAGAATTTTTGTGCAACACCCACATTTTGCACAAAAATTTAGAGTTTTATAAACATTTTGAAAAATGAAATATTCAATTCCTAAAATAAAGAAATCCTAAACTTTTTTTTGCAAAAACAAAAGGCTGTGCAACATCTGGGGGTGATCTCTGAAGAATTCAAATGAATAAGTTTGATGCATACGACGTATACAGACCGCTGTATACGTCGTTTGATACATTGGTTTATAGTATGGCTGAGTCCGGGAAAACAGGACCGGATCTCGGGTTTCGAATATCCGTTGAATATCCATTATCACATATCAAACCAACTTGACCTAGGTCGAGGTGAGCCCAATAATTTCGAGGAAGCGAATTGACGGATTTGCCCCAGAAAGGTGGAGCGCTCAAAAGCGAAAACACCACGATTCTGGACAACCATCACCGGATCCATGAGTATTTTTAGGCCTACAATATTATTTGGCTTACACTATAACAGTGGCATACAATATAAACTATTAAATCATTAATCGCAATTATTGTGCAAAAAAAAAAATCAAACTAAAATGTCATAATCGTTTCAGACCTAATTGAGACAGACAATTAGTGCTGTCACGATAAACACGCTCTGCTGTTACCACCCATCTTTTGAAAGTCAAACTAACATTTATTGTTTTGGCTGTGTCAAGTCAAGACCATCTTATTTTTGCCACAGCTTTTAACTAGGTTGGCGTATGTCTGGCTAACTAACAAGGCACTGAAAGTAGTGACAGTCCCTGCCCTACCAACATTCAGCGATCTGTGTTTACATTTTTTAAATCACTTGCTTTCGTGAGTTTTCAGATTGTATCTACCGTTCACAGTGTTAGTTAGCCAGCTAGCAATAAGCTGGCTAACTAGCTAGGTAATCAGACAGCCAAAATACAGAAACCACTTGTTGATAGCTAAGCTAACTAGGTGGGATTCTCTTACCAGTGTGGTTATACCGGGATTTCTCGGATGGTTCCATGGAATTCCAATCATTTGTTTCCTCGTTGTTCAGTAAAGACATCAAATATCTTTGTCGTAAACGTCATCTATATGTTTTTGTGGTTGGGTTCGACTGGTGAGAGCTTACACGAACTTTTATCCTTCCTGGTCAACTCAGGAAACACCGTTCCCCGGTTTAAGCCAAGTTACGGATATTGCGCAAACATCCTTCCTAATTGCGGACGTCAGCATTGAATTGTTCCCAACGTTAGACCGGTAATACGTCATCCAGAGTAAGCTCTCATCTCCACGCCCCGTTGAGGTGAAAACAAACAAGAAAGGTCGATCAGCGTCTTGTGAGCAACATTTAAAAAATACTTCCGGGTCACGAAAATTATAAATTGAATTCGTTAATTGTTTTAGAAAATGTACCTCTCAAAACATTGACAACAATCAATATTTTATCATATTTAAGAGTAATTACAATAAAAAGTGGGTATTAAAACACGTTCCAAGGTCAAAATTCAGACAATGCGAATGACTGAATATGGAATACATATTGCCTCATAGCTCAAAAACTATTGAATGTGCCACAGAGAAAGCAATGTAGGAAATGTTCAGGAGAGTGTGTAGAGTAAGACAAACCATGTCTAATCAAGCATTTTACTCTGCCCATACCATTGGCCACAATGTAACTCAGTTGATATGAAATACATATTGCCCTATACAGAAAAAAACTATTCTATATGCCGCAGTGAATGTATTGTAAGAAATGTTCAGGAGACTGTATAGAGTGATTATATGCTGAAAAATCAAGGGGCACTGTGTATTTGCAATTTTTGCTAGCATTTTACTCCGAACTATTGGCCACATTCCAAATTGCTGAATAGCCATCAATTTAGATCCATTATTCCTTGTGTTAATTGAGGTGCTAATCAGCACTTTACTTGGTGATTATTAAATATTGTAACCAACGATCTAAAGTAGTTGTCACTCACTCTTACATTAACCAGTCATTAGCCTGCTGTACCATCTTTAGAGAAGTAGATGAGCCCAGAAGACAGTTCACAGTTTAATACTTTTTAGATTAACAAAATCATTTTTACAATAAAATCGCATTATAACCAACTTTCAACTATCAAATACTAGAACAAGTTCAACTTCAACACCTCTATAATAAGGATATAGTTTATTACAACTACATTCAAGCCATAGCTTACTTTGTGGAAAAAAAATATATATTTATATTGAAAGGTACATTGAAAGATACATGTTTCAATTGAGAAATATGGTATTGTATATGAGCATTCAGTAGGGTTTGTACACGGTAGAAAAAATAATAACACTTTATAATCTCCTTGCTTGTGTTCAGACATTGTCTCAGAGCACTGATGGTCCAGTACCTCCTGCCAGATGATAATAGAGCAGATGTCATGGATGTCCTTATGTAAGATTAGGGTCAGGATATCACCACCTGAAATACAAAAAAACATTCTGAGAGCCATAGTGCATGCGGACCTTATTGCATGATCACATTATTACAAGAAGATTAGTCTGCAATAATATACATGGAAGCATTTTTTCATGGCGTTCATCATCTGATGAATAAGTTCTGACATTAATGCAATAACCTTTTTTCTGATAATTCATATAAAATAGAACATCTCATGTTGTTTTGAATGAATTCATTCATGTTATCTCCAAATAGAACTGCTTTAGTTAACCAGCACACATAGAGACCACAAATACTTCAATCTACCTGAGCTTTGAAATTCCCACAATGATGATCAAATTCATATTTCAGAACAATGTCGACAACCTTTGAATATAAAGCCAAATAAAGTAATGCCAGATACCTCTGTAGTGAGTAAAGATTTATTCTCATTTATTCTCATACTGCTTTAAGGAGTCCATTAATTTAACATTCAGTGTTATACAGTTGTGTGCATGTACTTTCTCTTTAATGTCTATAGATATGGACATCCAATGGTCATTTAAATTCACAGGTATTATTACATTCTCAAAACACCACCAATTAATTGTATGCTACTCTAGGTACCTTAGGCAGAACATCCATCCTTTCTGAAAATAGAATTTGTAGCTGTGGGTTAATGAAAGACGCAGGGCACATCAGCACAAAGTGATCCTCCAAATGAGATTTAATGAGATCAAGGTATTCATCAATTATCTTATCATTGAACCAATTTCCATTGCTTATGGTATCGAAATCCTCAGCAGTCAGTGAAGACGGTTTTCTGTGAGTAGGCTTAGGAATGTCTTTCTTTTGAGAATCACATTCTTTGCATTTGTCAGTGCACACGTGAATTACTTCTTTCTGACCAAAGTGGAGAACTTCTACACTACTTGTAAGATCATATGGAAGAAGACAGAATGTGTCCATGTGCAACAATTTCTTGAGCAATTCAAAAGTATAGCCCACCGGCAACCTTGATGCCTTTTAGTGCAGTTTGCATGACAAAGCCGGTCATGATTTTTATACCGTTTCATAAATGGGTATTCATCTGAAAATGTGACTAGACTGGAAAGAGTATATGTGTGTTTGCTAAATATGGAAGGTAAAGTAAAGCTTCTAGCTAAGTGCATCATCACTGTGTCCATTTTTATAAGCAAAGTCTTTTGGGGTATGGGTAACATAACAGTTGGAATGTTGGGAGCCATTTGATTTCTTAGATATATTACATGCTCTGCTCTGTTGTACTGAAACAAGGTATTCACCAATGCTTTCTGCAGAAATCTCCCTTGGTTCTACAATGAGTTGTTTTGTGTTTAGACTGTGAATGTTGAGCAGGTAATTTGCCAAGAAGTTAGAAGGTAGAGTTTCCTGAACAATATAGTTTCCTGTTCAATATATCCTTTACACAACTATAATGAAGTTGTTGAACCATGGATTGTGAAAACATGGTTGAATCCAATGCTTCTAACTGGGAAATTACCTTTTTTGAAGTGACAAGATGGTTGGGCTTGATCAGCTCTAAGTAATCTCTTATGGCATTCTTAAAATGCTAATGTTGTATTTAGTAAAATCAAAATAGGTAACGCTTCATCCACTGTATGGTTGGAGAATTATTTATATTGTGGAATCACAGACATCACTGAATCTGAATCATGCTGTCGTACATGAATACAATTGGTTTGTGTCTGAAGCTCATTAGCTACTTCATAGAAATATATAACCCCTTCTGTACTTATGCTAACCCCTTCCCTATTCCTGCCAACAGAAATGTGTACATCATCAGCCAAATATTAAATCTGGTCAGTGTCAAAATCCAACACTGACCAGAAATGGCCCCTGTAGATTTTTTACCTGAATGACATACAGCTCTGGAAAAAATTGAGACCACTGCACATTTTTCTTTCCTTTCCAAAAAAGTTGGAAAGGAAGTTTTTGAGTGAGGAACAGAAGGGTTTAAATTAAGAGACCAATGCAAATTGAACGCTTCTGTTCCTCACTCAAAACTTTCCTTTTCAACTTTTTTTGGAAAGGAAAGAAAAAGGTTCAGTGGTCTCAATTTTGTCCAGAGCTTTATCTCAGAGCTCCATCTGTACATCTCCTTTTTGTTGCCAACAACTGGGATTTCAGTTGTATGGGAGGGAGAAACTGAGTTTTTTTTAACTGTAAAGTTGTCTGCTACACGGGGCACAAAAAACACAAGAATACCTGGTGTGGTGTTCCAAACAGTTTGTCTAATCAAAACACCATCACACTGACTGCATTTCTTGGGTACCCCCCGTTGATGATTAGTTGTCTGAAGTGAATATCAAGCGATGATGTGTCTGTATTTAGTCTAAGCTGAAAATGCGAGTTGAAGTAATGCTCATTGTGAGATGCTATTTTTGCACATTTCACATCTATCAGTATGCATAGCACTGACCATTGTTTTGATACCCAACTGCTGTAACCAGGGGAGTAATTGATATATAAAATCAAGCAGGTCATTATGCTGACCTCATTTCAGTGATGGAATGGTGTGGTTTATCTCTATCAAAACGTGCTCTAACACACAATGCCTAAATGTGTGACCAGGTCTCTAACACATGAACTTTTAATATCTGAACATTCTGTAATGGATTGTGAGTCTAGATTTTTAACAGTAGTTTTTACAAGGCTGAGATGTAACAAAGACTGCAAGGTTGAGTTGAACCAATAGGTTCAACTCTGTTTTCAAATCTACATATATTGTTCTTTTAGGATCATTCATAAAACCCAGCAGAGAATTTTACATTTTGGCCAAATTTGAGTCATGATACAGTGCATTCTGATCTTTCGTCATCCCTTTCTTGTTATTATGACTGAACAAATTAGAACTTACAGGTGGAGGAACCTGAAAAGACATACGGAGATGCTTTGGTGCTTTTTTCCTTTTCTCCCAGCTTCCCCTCCCTCGCATTAGCTAGCCCATAGGGCATCACCAGGTATTCATAGTGGACCGATGCCATGCTGAATGCTGTCTTCCACTCGTCTCCCTCCCGGACACGCACAAGGTTGTATGCGCTCCAGAGGTCTAGCTTCGGGAAGAGGACGAGGGGCATCGAGTACCGGTATTTCGTGGTGATGGTGTTGAGTCCCCTGTAGTCTATACATGGCCTTAGCCCCCTGTCCTTTTTAACAAAGAAAAAACTGGCAGAAGCAGGGGAGGTGGAATGGCAGATGTGCCCCGGCTCCAGCGTCTCCTTGACGTAGGTTTCCATTGCGACCACAGGGAGCGGGTAGATCTTGTTCCTCTAGGGCACCGCCTCTGGCAGGAGGTCAATGGTGCAGTCTCAGGAGCGGTGAGGAGGAAGACACCTGGCCTTCTCAGTGAAGAACACCCCACTTAGATCTGCGTACTCCTGCGGGATGTTTCCTGGGAGGGCGCCCACCGGGCTCTCCATGGACATGGCTCCACACGTCACCGTCAAGCAGGTCTTCCGGCACCCCGCTGATCATCCCAGGATCTTCCATTTGCTCCAGGCGATGTTGGGGTCGTGCTTTTGGAGCCATGGATGACCCAGGATGACGGGGTGTATGGACAACTGATCAATGAAGCTCCCCGCGGCCCCGGCATCAATCAGTGCTGTAGTAGGGTGAGAGGGAAAACCACCAGACAGTACAACCGGACAACAGAAAGGGCTGGCAATGTTGCATAAACGTAAGGCACCTACTGTGCCTGATATCACTGTCTGGGTACACACACCCTTCCTGCTCTGCGTCCGGGCCAAGGAACATCCCTTACGGACATGCCCCTTCTCCCCGCAGAACAGGCACAGCCCCTGACGACCCCGGTGATCTCGCTCCTCCGCGGAGAGCCTGATGATTCCCAACTCCATTGGCCCGGGCTCCGGCTCCATCCGAGAGGGTGAAGGATGGAGACGGTGAGCCAGGCGGTCACGGTCTCGGAGCTGCCCATCAATGGTAATCGCCCAGGTGATGAAGGCGTCTGGCGACATGGAACCACTCAGACAAGCCAGCTCCATCTGGACCGCAGTCCGCAAGCCCCTGCGGAAAGCGGTCCTCACAGCTGGCTCGTTCTATGCGCTTGACGGCGCCACCGTCCGGAACGACAGTGCATATTCCTAAGCCATGCTATTCCCCTGCCTCAACCGCATAAGCCTCTCGCCCCCATCCCAACCCTCTGCGGGATGGTCAAAAAC
This sequence comes from Esox masquinongy, assembly GCA_016801175.1. NCBI lineage: Eukaryota > Metazoa > Chordata > Actinopteri > Esociformes > Esocidae > Esox > Esox masquinongy. The sequence goes on from JACXGI010002562.1 coordinate 70,280, forward strand.
AACATGGAACTGCGCAATGAAATTGAGAAGTGACCTGATGTCCCCAGACCCGCCGTTCCATAGTGCCGTTGCCCATTCAAGGGCGCGCCCAGTTAAGAGAGTGATTATTGTGGTCACCTTCTCATACTCGGTGAGTGGTCTGTCACCAAAATAGAAATCACACTGGAGAAGGAAACCACGACAACCCTCCAGATTGCCGTTATATTTCTCAGGCAGAGCTCTCCAGACTTCTCTTACCTGAGCGTGACTAGACTCCACACGGTCGATCAGGGGAGGCGTATTGTTTATTAAACAATAAGCTGTGCTCTCTGCTCTCACTGTTCCAAAACCAATTTGGCAACAAAAAAAAACAAACAAAAAAACATGTGCTCCACATCAGAGGCGTTTCTAAACCTAGGCGGTTGCCTATGGCGCCACCTGCATGGGGGGCGCCAATTGGGTGCCCCACCCACCCTTAAAAAAATATTATAAAAAATATAAAAGAAATAATATATATTTATATATATGGGGGAAATCAATCCATATGTGGTTTTAGTTATTTTAAAAATAAAACAAATTATACATTAAGTCATGACTTGTTTATTTGTTATGAGTGAGATGATATTGACATTTCGAGAGATGGTTTAGGCAGGGCGGGGCCAGGTGTGGACGGTGGGTGAGTAAGTGCGCCAGTTGACCTTCATACGATCCGTTGAAATTTTTTTATGGACATTTTTTAAAGCATCTGTCTCTGGTTTAAGCTATTTGAAATGTAGCGCACTAAGTTAGCTAACTAGCTAAGCTTGTAACGAGCTAAATTAGAACTACAAAGAGTAACAGTACATACATAGCATTTGCTCAGGCAGTGGGCAAAGGGTGGAAGTGGAACCCTAAAGGCCAGTTCAGATCATAATTCGGGCTGTTTTTAGAGTTTGGCAGAGAAATTTGCAGCAGTGAACTGGTTAGTTGCAGAGCGTTTGAAGCCCCTGGGGACCTACCTAATTGCCAAGTCAAGTGCACTAGTGGTTTTAGAACGTCGGGGATTCTTTCGTAAATTGCATCTAATCTCGTTGCAAATCATTGATCTGAACTGGCCGTCAGATGTATCTTTGTTGTTCTGAACATTTGAACTTTAGAATTTATTATTTTGCAATCAAATACGACAGATGCTCTCAAGACGTTTTTGGGGGAAGCAAAGACTGGAATCAATCCCCTCTGAGAGTGAGTACCCCGGTGATTCCGTTAGGTTCATTTTACCATGGCGTCCTGCCATGGCAAAATCTTTCATGACTCGTCAAGAAAAATAAATCTATAATCAAAACGTTTTGTTCGACAAATGACAAATTATTTGTCGGGGTAGACCATCTTTCTAAAGGATATTTAGCTCGATGTGCTATTTTCTGCAAGCGATTTGAGAAACACAGGACACATTGTCATAATCAGAGCCACCAATACGCTCTGTGTGGTCGAGTTGTATGAGAAGCACAGACTTCATTACCGCATTCGAAACAACAGTCGCTCACCCTGTGAGCACTGCGCGCGAAACAAATTATTTCAGCAGGAAGGAGACAGATCAGGCCAGTCACCAGAGTAACGCACGTTAAGGTACCTGTTGTTTGTTTGTTTGACTACGTTAATTACCTAACTACTGTGGGGCAATAGCATTAAGATAACATGCAAGTCTGTTAGAGGCTAAGTAGAACTAAGAGATATTGTAACTGCATTAGAGGAGGGGATGACAGGATCCTTATCTCACTAGAATAGCTGGGAGCAAGAACAGACCCCTTTGGAATTCGGTAATAAACTGGCAGAATGCCAAATAAGGGAAAAGACGCTAAAGCTAGA
>JACXGI010002563.1:0-13056 GCA_016801175.1 Esox masquinongy
GTTGTGCCATATTTTCTCCACTTGATGATGACTGTCTTCATTGTGTTCCGTGGTATATGTAATGCTTTGGAAATTATTTTGTACCCTTCTTCTGACTGATATCTTTCAACAATGAGATCTCTCTGATGCTTTGGAAGCTCTCTGCGGACCATGGCTTTTGCTCTGAAATGCAACTAAGAAAATGTCAGGAAAATCCTACTAGAACAGCTGAACTTTATTTGTGATTAATCAGAGTCACTTTAAATGATGTGTGTAATGACTTCTATTTAACATGAGTTTGAATGTGATTGGTTAATTCTGAACACAGCCACATCCCCAGTTATAAGAGTGTGCACACTTATGGAACCAGGTTATTGTAACGTTTTTATTTTTCATTTTTCCCCCTCGAAGATTTCAGTTTGTTTTTCAATTGAATTGTTCACATTATAGGTCACATTAAAAGTGGAAAAAGTTCTGACATGATTTATCTTTGTCTCATTCTTTTACATCACAAAAACCTGGCATTTTAACAGGGGTGTGTAGACTTTTTATATCCACTGTAATTCTCAACCTATACTGTATGTTCTTTTGTCCAACAGCATTTGATTCAATCTTATGAAGGAGTTCAACACAAACTGTACAGAAAAACATGACTGTACATGTTCACTTACATCAGTACACATACCTGGCTTGGTAAACAATGTAAAATACATTAGTCATTGACCCCATCCAACCCAACCCCCTCAGTTTAAGCCTTGTTCTGAACCGAAAGGCCACCTTATCGAAAATTACATGTAGAACATGCTTTATGTAATCCGCTTTAGCGAAATGACTGATTAAAATGAGATTTTATTAGATTTCACATTGAGTGGTAGAATACAAATGTTCTACCAAAACCCCTTGATTGCAGAAATCCGTTACAAGAACACACTTGTAGCTTATTTGTATTCATTTTTACTCACAGCTAATAGACCGTCAACCAATTAGATTGTTGACCGTGAACCAATTAGATTGTCACAACCATGACTATGGACAGTATAACATGGAACAACATTACATAAACATCTTAAAAAACACATTCAGCTATATTGTGCAAGCATGATATTTTATTTATTCGTGTTAGATGACAGTTAGATGAACGCTAGGCCCATGTAATTAAATTGTTAAGATGTAGTGATCCGTTTCAGTTTTGAAAAGTTATCCACTCGGAGCCATAGTGACGGGAGCGTTGGGGGTTCTCATTTTTGAATGAAGTTTTGCGAACTGTGTTGATTTTGGGAACACGGAGTTTAGGTGAAGAACGTTTTATTCATATAGGGCGTTTTCCTTAGTTTCCATTTGATAAGACAGCCACAAGTAGGCTAGTGTTTCCATTTTGACAACAGCTCCGCCAGAGGAGAGATATTATAGGTGAATGTCAGAGCAAAATCACAATACTTGACAAGTAAATCATCTAGTGAAACAACATCATTCCGCTATCACTGCAGGTTATATCATAGACATTGCACAAGAAAAAACAAGACAAGACCTTTTAATGGATCATATTGTGTGGACCCCAGGGAGAATAGCTGCTTTGACAAAGACTATAGGGATCCAAATAAACATAATAATAATAATATATGTAGGCCTATCATTTAGATAGTATTTCACGAAGTTTACAAAGTACAAAGCACACAGTCTCAACTCTTAGTGTTCAACTTCTGAAACTATTTTTAAAAACAGGCTATTAGTTCTATGCTATTGCCAGACATAAAGGCAATGCCATCATAAAACCAACATAAAAAGTAGTCTATAATCGTCACGAATCGTGTCAGTTTCTCAGTTGAACCGACAACGCAACAAACTTTCAACACGAGCTGTCCAAGGTCCTTGTAGCCGACATCCAGGGGGGAGCTATCCAAGGTACTGATCACTTCGCACTTTGGATTTATTTCGTAAGGTTAGGCAGCCTACAATATCTCCGTGTCAAATTGTTTAATATGACAGTTATTCATATAGCCTGAATAGCCTAAATTATATGTTGTTTTCTTTTTTCTTGCTTTAGGCTATACTAAACCCAAGGGCATTATGACCTGGATGAGACCACTTGCTTTGTCTGGAGAGAGAGAGAGAGAGAGAGAGAGAGGGAGAGAGAGAGAGAGAAGGGGGGGGGGCAGTGCGATCGCTGATATCTCTAGGCTAGTGTTCTGCCAGCGCGATAATTCTCCACATAACGTCTCATCGCCCGCGCCCAACTTCTGAAGTGCCGCAGATCCAACACAGTGCCTTGGAGAGCGGATTAACAGACTCAACGAACAATAATAAAATAACAACATATTGGTACCATTCTTTTTACTTTTATTTATTCTATGATGCATTCTTAACAAATGCATGTTTTAATTCAGAAAATTATAATGACAATCAGTAGCCTACTGAATACAAAGGAAATGTATTCAAATTTGTACATTTGATTGCCAAGATGAGTGTACAAGAAACAGGAGGATAAAGTATAGACGCAGAGGAAGTCAAGACAAAGGATTCTTCAAGAAGGGTTTACAATTCTTTATTGTAGGATAATTCACTGGGTTCAGATGGACGTTGAGGGGATGGAGCAGCGTTCAACATGGAAACGATTACAAGAAATGCGACGTTTTACATTTCTTTAGCAGTCCTCTAATCCCTTTCGGAAGGGTTTCACTTCAAATCTCAATGACATCTGTCAAAATAGCGTCGAGGTATGGAGCGCGCAGGTCAGTTGAAGCCAACGTCTTTTATTTATGGAGAGTTCGGGAATATGTCAACCAGTGATACCAATGCCAATTTCACTACTAAAGGAGAAGAGAAGGAAGGTCTGGCTTTTCAAGCCGGTTTAGCAGTTACATTATCCTTGATAACGTTTGCAACAACATTATCAAATGCATTCGTTATTGCTACTATTTACCAATCCAGAAAACTACACACGCCTGCAAACTTTCTGATAGCATCGCTCGCCCTGACAGACCTTCTGGTGTCGGTGTTGGTGATGCCAATCAGCGCACTATACACGGTGAGTCAAACATGGACTTTGGGCCAAGTCATGTGCGACATATGGTTGTCTTCAGACATTACGTGTTGTACTGCATCCATACTTCATCTGTGCGTAATTGCGCTGGACCGTTACTGGGCAATAACAGACGCTGTTGAGTACACTAAGAAGCGCACTACAGCGCGCGCGGCGGGAATGATAGCTACTGCCTGGGTGATCGCCATCTCAATCTCACTTCCGCCCTTCTTTTGGCGCCAGGTGAAAGCGGAGGAGGTTACCACTTGCAACGTGAACACTGATCACATTTTCTACACAATTTATTCAACTTTTGGAGCCTTCTATATTCCCACTTTGTTACTTATTGCCCTTTACGGTAGGATCTACGTGGAAGCCCGAAAGAGGATTTTGAAACAGGCATCTAATAAACCGGGGAAAAGACTAACCTCAGCTCATTTGATAACAAACTCGCCAGGTACAAACTCTGTGGCGTCCACCACCTCTCTAAATTACGGGACAAACGAAACATTTTCTTGTGACGCTAATAGCTCATCTGCCAGTGTGAACCATGTGAAAGTCACTGTATCCGACACGCTCCTGGAGAAGAAGCGAATCTCCGCTGCCAGGGAAAGAAAGGCCACTAAAACTTTGGGGATCATTCTCGGAGCATACATTATATGCTGGCTGCCATTTTTCATTTACACTTTGGTGGTTTCTGTCTGTGCGTCGTGTTATTATCCAGAATTATTTGATATATTTACTTGGTTGGGTTACCTTAACTCTTTAATAAACCCAATCATATACACCATGTCCAATGAGGATTTCAAAAAGGCTTTCCACAAATTAATACGCTTTAGATATTGCAGGTCCTGAGAATTACCCACCCAAAACAAAAGGTTGTCAATGCCATTAGGCTTAAATTTTGTTCAGCTATCACAGCAGCACCAGAAACTGCACCTCTCCAATAACTGCAACATGTGAGCTCTCATGATCAACCTTAAAAAAAATGTGCAGCACTGGGTCTTGCATGCTATCGCATAGGCTTAGTAGCCTGCAGGCATGTACTAGAAACGTGCTTATTTTTCAAAACACGAACGTGTTGAACTATCACTGCCAATAATGAACAATATATTCAGAAACCATAGGCTGTAATCTCTGTTGCCTTTCTTATGATTGCCAGATAATGACATACCAACCCACCCACTCAGACAATGAAAACAACTGTACAATCTAAAACATCATTTTGGTAAGGACTAATTCCATTCAAGGTTAATGTTAAGGATGATGCATTTTCGATAGGTTTTGTCATGGAATCATGTCGATTGATCTGTGGTGGCTAACAAAAACATTGGGAAGAGGGAGGCTGCGATATGTTTAATGTTTAAACATACATGCGTTGCCTGCAGTATGAAAAGGATGTGTGACACCTACAGAGTTACCGTAGGCTGACTGGAATGAGGAAATTATAAGCACAACGGTTCTGATCTTCCCAGTACAACACCATCCGTTCTCTTGTGTTCACTACTTCTGCCAAAACTAAAAAAAAAAAAACCTTATTTTGTTGGAGGCATGAGCTACTCAGATTTCACTATGTTTCTTACAGCCTAACAGCCATTTCCTTCTCCAATACTAGTAAATTCCGAGCATACTTTGAGAGGAAGAACAGATGATTGGTACATAACCATAGTCAGTCACACAACAAATCTTGGTGCCTACAGAGACATTTTCCGTTCAATTTATTGTATGTTTTTATTTGTCCAGCTTCTTAAAGAGATTAGCATGGATTTCATGACAAAAGACCATCGCTCATTCATCATTGAAAATGTAAATAATCGTTAGCCTATTACTTTATTGTAATGTTGTTCACTTCAAACGGGACTATAAGCTGACCTCTTATCAAACAAGCCTCAATGTATTTATATTCGTATGTATTGTAAGTAACACGTATGTAAGTACGTAACATACGTAACGTATGTGTGTATATGTTTTTATTCATGTCATTTTCGTTTGTTTTTTGTAGTGGAGCTGTTTAAATTGCCTGTGGGTGTTGAGTCTACTGCAACCTAATGATTGGTATTATCTTACTGAATCTTTTTGGTGGTCTTATAGGCCTACCAATTAAACTTAATGACAGACAAGAATAGACACCTTACACACATCTTCACCTAAAATACTGCTTCTTATAGTGATCATGTTTTAATGATGTCTCAGCTTGCCCTTTACATTCCATGCTAGGCTGCAAGAGTTACGCGCAAGATCAAGTACAGAGAATATACATAGATCGTCAGAGGTCAAAAAGCCTTTAAGATTGCATTAGTACAAATATTTGTTTTAATAGAACCACTCCGAACCACCGAGACGCAATAGTAACAGCCAAGATTATAAAGGACCCCAAGCAGCCATATTCAGGCATACCATGTTGAACTACTTGCTTTATAATGACGAACTACAGGTAGCTGCAAAAAATAAAGAAATCCTTTGAATAAATGAGGGAGGCAAAGTCTTTTAAAAGCTGGTGCTTCCACACAAGTGTGGAATTCATAACCTACCATGTTTGTGCAGCGTAGAAATGCTGGAAAGGTCTAGTGGCCCATTATTTTTGCTACCCTGACTAGAAGAAGAAATGTCAAAGACTTAGACAGAGGGATGAACGAGAAAGCACAAAACCAGCCATCATTGATTTTTTTAGAAATGTTGGGTGATTTGGTTTTTCACTTGATTGCGTCACATTACGTCACCATTAGTGATAATATTTTAATTGAAGCTGATATTGATGCATGCACGTAATACACGCCTGATTATCCTACCCGATACTTTTCGCAAAGGCCTTTTTTCATTTGGGTTTTTACTTCGACCGTTCGATGCTACAAGCACGGTATTATGAATATTGAGCTTGAGGAACAACTCATGTTGATGTTTCCTTTATGTTGGCAATAACCTGTGTGTTCATGAGATACTGTTGCAGTACTCGCATAATGGAAATTCTATTTTACCTAAATTAGCTACTGCTGTACAATAAAGCTTTTCAAACAGAGCCCAATCCGTATCTTAACTCGATCCTCCTGTTGTTGCAGGACCGTGCAAGACTTCTCCTGCACAGCAAGAAATGAAAACAAGTGTATTGAAGGTTTAAAATGCTTTTAATGTTCGTTATTTCCAGTTAAACATGCCAGAATTGATTTGCCTTAAGGAAAACTGCATCAATCCCTAAAATGCTCATTTCTTGTTGCTGCTGGATTAGTATCATGCTGTGTGAAACTGGTTCAAATTAGGATACGGCATCTGTAAGCAATGCACTGTAATTGCCTTGACTTTGTGGTTAGAGGTCCATCCCAGTGGATTACAAATCACTGCTGCTATTGTGAAATACAATAAATAAAATGTTAAATGGAATCTATCTAAGGGTATGCCCCATTTTCCTTGGAGAAAACAAGATGGTGGAAGAATGGTAATAATGAATTTTTACTTCAGTTAGATGGAAGTGCAATTATAAAGTCAACCATTTTAGAAAATACAGCAGGGTGTATTTCAATACAGACTGTGTTCATGATAGTGATGCTGGTCAACTGCTATATCTCAGCCAAAACTTGTCGAGGTGTAATACTGTTAAATCATGTTGTGGAAATGGTATTTACATGTTTGCTGTATCATCTCACAATTGTAGGAGATAAAGCCATCTTCTGAATGCTGTAACATAACAGATAATAAACTTAAAGGGCTAGTAGAGTGCGTTATGGCATATGTCAGGTGTGAACATTCTGCTTGAACACTGAACAGCCATTTTTTGCCTTGGTAAAGAGTTAATGATCCGAAACAAATGAATGGATTATATATATATGTATTATTGAAAACCACTGCTGAAAATGCTTCAGGTGGCAAGAGACATTTAATTAGGCTCACTCTACTTTTGAAGTTTTTCCATTGTCATTTCTTTAAAGCACTTCACAATGCACAGTATTGCCAATACCTCTTAAAAATAATATAGGCTATCATTATTTCATGTGAATGTTTTTGTTGGGCGTTCCGCCAATGTTTATATCAACATTCACACAGGCTGTGGGCAGTTTCTAAATTTAAGCCTATCGAATGGAAGGAGGGTACCATCTGCTCATCAGATTCAGTTAACCTATAATTAAAAATGTAAATTTCCCTTTTGCCGTACATTTTACTCTCAGCTAAAAGAAAAACCCTCTGTGTGGGTGAGGTGGAATCTTTTGCAACAACATTATTCTTCCCCCGTCTAAATTACTATCTTGCTCTGACTAGGAGATTGATTTGGCCAACTGCGACACATTTTTAAATCTGCCCTCCTGCATCACAATGTGATCTTATAAAAGACCTATGTTCATCAAAGTAAGTAGGCAGGTTCTAAATCTTACTGTCAGTTTATCAGCGTTGTTAATGTAAATGTCTTCGAATTTGTTTCCTTGCAAACACCAGATCAGAGCCTTTCAGGAGCCAAAGGAGGCTCAGGAAAAGAAAGGATAACAGACACATTTTGGATTATTTTCTTTAAATTAAAAGTAATTCATTTGACACACCAAGTGACTAAGTACAAATACAATTATAAAGACTACATAGAGGATTTATGCAGGTACAGAGGCAAAGTGACTAATGTTTCATTTTGTGAGGAACACTGAGTGAGAATGGGATGAAAGATGAAGTGGGAGGGACTTGGGTCATTGTACTTAAAGTTATATAATTAATAGATTTTTTTTAAAGCTCCTCATGTGTGAAAGGCCTGATTCACATCCAAAGTATAGAGCCAAGTGAACTGGCTGACTAATGGACTGGCTGACTGACTGAATAGCTGACCGACTGGCTAACTGACAAGCTGACTTACTGAATGACTGCCTGCCTGACTAATTGCCTCTTTTGATTTCTGTATGACATGACACTTTCGCCCACAGTCCCCACACATAGAGTCCTATTTTCTGCCTCTGTACTGAGCTCTATGTTCTCTGCTAAGTGATGCATGCTGACAGTCAACCTGAATACTTCACCGCCTGTGTTTTTCAAAGCTTCCATTTCAGCAGCTGGTTTGTACGTAAACTGTTACGACACGCTATCTACAACATCCTCTTTGGCCTTATTCACTGCTCGGGACAGTATGTTTATCTTTTGTAATTTATAAAGCGGAAGAGAAATCGAAGCTCCAAATGCATTTTTCTTTATCTGAGATTTTGTCATGGGAATTTAAAGCGGCTAAGCGCCTTCTTTTGAGGAATGTAATCCTGGTACCCTATATAAAATTGGATAATTACAAAGCAAACCATTTAATTTCAATGCTTCCCATGGTGCTATGGAATGAGAATAAATACTGCGATGTTGAAAGTTTGTTATTTTGATCTAAAGTTGATATTAACAGAGTGAGGTGAAACGAGACGAATTGATGGTTTCATTCTGTATTTCATCTGAAGTTGATATGAAAAGGGCAAAATGAATTGCTGTTATAGATTTGGAGCCTGCCAGGAAGCTATCAGTCTCTGCCTTTAGTACCCACTTCCCCTTCGTGGTCTGCAAATGACTTAGTTTAGTGGGCTGTGATGGGGTGAATGGTCGCTTCAGGGGTGTATCCAGCTCGCTAGCCAGGTGATTGAATTGGAAGGAGACTGACTACACATCAAACAAATAATCCAGCTAGGCATGAATCTTTTTTGGAGAGCTCACCGATTCAATTCTCATTTTAGTTACTGCCAAGATAGAGAGAGCAGGAAAAAAAACCCACAGAAACTGTCTTACTGAGAAAACTCACTAAAACTTTAAGAATTTTCTGATTGAACTTACTCTGGTGTTGAGAATAATCGATTCATTTACAAACACTTTCTCACAGAACACTGAGCCGCCTGCTACTAACCTGGACAGCGGGCTCAGTTTCTCCATGGACAATGTGAGAAGAACCTTTTCGCAAGTTAACCCTTGCACGGCTGATGGCATGCTTAGGCCTGGATTGATGACAGGGAGACCAAGCTAAATGACTACCATCTAGTAGCACTCAATTCGTTCACCATGAAGGTCTTTGAGAGGCTGGTCCAGAACCACATCATCTCGATCCTACCAGTGACCCTGGACCCATTTCAGTATAGATACAACAGAGCCATGGATAACTCCATCACCGTCGCACTGCAAAATATCTACCACACCTAGACTACTGGAACACCTATCTATCTCGCCTAGACTACAGGAACACCTATCTATCTCACCTGGACATGAAAAACACCTATCTATCACACCTAGACTACAGGAACACCTATCTATCACACCTGGATAAGAAGAACACCTATCTATCACAGCTAGACTACAGGAACACCTATCTATCACACCTGGACTACAGGAACACCTATCGATCACACCTGGATAAGAAGAACACCTATCTATCACACCTGGACTACAGGAACACCTATCTATCACACCTAAACTACAGGAACACCAATCAGTCACACCTAGACTAAAGGAACACCTATCTATTACACCTGGATAAGAAGAACACCTATCTATCACATTTGGACTACTGAAACACCAATCTATCACACCTGGATAAGAAGAACACCAATCTATCTCACCTAGACTACAGGAACACCTATCTATCACACCTGGACATGATGAACACCTATCTATTACACCTGGATTACAGGAACACCTATCTATCACAGCTAGACTACAGGAACACCTATCTATCTCACCTGGACATGAAGAACACCTATCTATCACACCTGGACAACAGGAACACCTATCTATCTCACCTGGACAAGAAGAACATCTATCTATCACACCTGGACTACAGAAATAGCTATCTCACATGGACAAGAAGAACACCTATCTATCACATCTAGACTACAGGAACACCTATCTATCTCACCTGGACTAGAGGAACACCTATCAATCACACCTGGAAAAGAGGAACATCTATCTATCACACCATGATTAGAGGAACACCTATCTATTTCACCTGGAAAAGAGGAACACTGACCCTATCACACTTGGAATCTATCTCTCTTTCCCATACACTCAGATGCCCACACTTAATGGGGCCCTGTTTAGAACCCTGCCTCTAACTTGTACAAGAATAAGTTCAAACACAACTTGTCTCCTCCTCATGTTCCCTTACTGAATGAGGCCGGAACAGTAGTAGCTAGTCCAGAGTGGGTTTTGGGTGGGAAGGATAGTACTGTGATTGTATATAAAGCCAACATAACTCTTCATTTCCCACTTGTACATACATACACAGTAATTAATCCTTGTAAATTTTCTGCCCTCCCCTATTTGCCTTCATTGCTCATTTAGAATTACCATTTGCACTGTATTTGTCTTCATTGCACATCTATACATTCCACTTGTAATGTACACTATACTTACTCCTTATACATTTCCTGCCCTCTTCTATTTGCACTTCTGGTTAGATGCTAACTGCATGTCGTTGTACTTTACTAGTACTGTTCAATGACAATAAAGTTGAATCTAATCTATCTAATCTAATCATGAGTAGATAGCATTTTAGTGCACAGTGATAGATAGACCGGCAAGAAAGTTCAGATGGGGAATATTTGAGGCACTTTGAACAATTTTTGTAGAAAAATAATACTTAATTTTTGCAGTTAACTTTGAACATTAACTGCAGATGTGTACTGGAAATTTTCGCTTGTATTTAGCTTTAATATTGTTTGGACAAGCGTGTTTATACTGTAGATGTATTTGTTTGTTGCGGTCGGTTTGTTGGATACTTCTCAGCAAAGAAAAATCAATAATACAAAAGCACACTACAGAAACAGCAACCTACTGTAGCGCTCAGTAAAACCAAGGTAGAAGACAATAACTGATGTGAGTGATGACAACAATTATTGCCTGTTCCTTGGTTTCATTCTAACATGTTTGCAGTTACAGCAAACATCATGTTCTCTATAACACACTCAATGTATCAGGAGCGTGCCAAAACAGATAATCCACTGACTATCAGTAACATTTTAACTATCTATTAACCCTAACCCTTAACCTAACCCTAACCTTAACCCTTACCCTGAACCTTATTTTGAATCGAAACATAACGTTAGCGAGCAACTAATTATCAACAGATACTTTGTTGAAAGTTTGTTGAAAGCTTGTTGATATTATTACTAACTACAGAACATCTACAGACACAAATTGAGACTTTCAAAGTAAAATTTAACCTATTTTCTCTCAGCTTTTCTATGTCAGTTGCGCCTCAGTGGGGGTTCACCCGAATTTCATCAAAACAACCTTTAATGTTCTCCACCACACAACCCCAACACAGAAGCTCAGGACAGGCAGGTATGCTCACAGGTATATATTATTACAAAAATAATAGGTTTACAACTATATAAAATGACCGGATCCATTCCCCCGCCTCCCGCAGCAGCCTATGCCCTTCCCCAGACTACGTGGGTACAGAAGAGGCTCTCCGCAGGTAGGTTCCCCACACTCTTCCTATAAAGCGTGCAGAATTGACATCTTCCAAGCTCCACACTGAAGTGCTCTCAGGTGGCACCGCGAAAAATGAGTCTACTGGATAGCACCGCAAACAGTCCGATGAAAAACACTACAGACGTCACTATAGTGTTGTGCCCAATAGTGGACCCACCTTTGGCTATGTTCTACTCTGCTCTACCCTCAAAGGGACACCACGGCTATGAGGCAGCTGGGCAGGGGGAACGACAAACAAGACAACATGAAAAAAAAAAAGATTGGGATAGCAACTCGATTTCCTGCTCAATGCGAACCATATCCCTGCAAACACAGAAAAGGGACTGTCTCTGTATTGCTATCAACAGAAGGCCACGCCGCTCAGAGAGCGCAGCCAGCCTGGCGTTCGGCAGTTACAGCCACACACTGAGTTCCTGAAACACGCCGGCTGGGGCTCCGCTCAGTAAAAATCACAGATGGACACTCCTCGGGAACTGAACGAGAGAGTGATGGTGGGCAGCCTGCGGGTGAAAAGGGCTTTCAGTGTTTGGGTAAAATAGCTCACAGAGAAGTGTAAGGGAAACACACAGGAAGTAAAACATTCCTGACTCAGCGGAGCTAAAAGCTTGTGGATTCACGTCGTATCAATGTCTGCCTTGGCCTGTGCTCTCGGGTCTGCCACAGCTCCCCTCATCACCAGCACAGCCGACCTCATTTGCTTTTCCCGGGAGTCTCCTCGTACTGCAGGACAGCGATCCTGAAAACAATCATCACAGACACACATTCAAAAGAACACCATGGAAACTTGCATACAGGATAAGGCATAAGGGAAGAATAGGTGAGCCAACAGAGATAGGTTCCCCATCAGACTGCCCAAAAAGAACACTCCCAACTGACACAAAACCCAGGAGTTTTGAAGGAAAACAACCAATCCCAAACTACCTGTCTGATAAGCAACTCACTGCAGGCATCTACTGTAATTATTCCACTCTGCCAACCATTCACTCTATTTCAGCCTGTGACTACATTGAGGGAACATTTAAATGTTTTTTAAACATATATATCTTCATATACAGCATATTTCAGTTTTACTGTACATCACTGAAAGTAGTACAAAATCATGTAAACATAACATTTCCTTCTCATCACTATGGGTTTGACCCTCACTAACTTCCTAATTTAAAACCTTATACAATCATTTCTTTACCAGGGGCAGAAGTTAGCTTAGTGACCAAAAGCATCTGACCAGAAAACCAAGCAAAAACTAATTATTGAAAAGAAATGTTTTGTTCTGTCCCCAAGCAAGGCAGTTAACCTTGAGTACTCCCAGGTCATTGCTGTAATTGAGAATGTATTCTCATTGAACTTACCCAGTAAAATAAAGCTGGGAAAAAACAAAGTCAGCCAAGTGAAAACTCACCTAAAGCCCTGCTTCCTTTATTTCTCTAGATTCTTTCTCTTCCTTAAACTGAGTAGAAGGACTCAGACTTGCCTAATATGCAAAGCATTGAAGGTTACTCAATATTGGAAACCTGACTGCAAATTAATTGTCCACTTATGGAGATTACCTCTCTTGTTGGATAAAACGGTCGTGTTTTGTGTTGTGCTTCTTTGCTACTTTAACTGACAACTATTTTTTTTACCTCTAGTGAGGTTAT
>JACXGI010002563.1:13156-25695 GCA_016801175.1 Esox masquinongy
ATTTGGATCGGCCCTGGATTCAATGCAGACCCAGTCTGATGGGAAATCCAAATGGGAGAAAATGCTCCACCGGAAGACAGCCGGATGGTCTCCTCCGTGACGCAAATCTCAAAAACAACGCACCCAGCAAGAACCGAGTGTAGGAGCTGGGTGTTGGAGACCCACTTAGCATCCTGCTGGTACCTTCGGATAACTTGGCCATACAGAGAGCGCTATCAGTCACAGACAACCTCCGGCCTCAATCCAGCCATTCTCAATCTATAGATTGCGACCTATTGTGGGCCGCTGACGTGTTGATGCTGGGTCGCGGCTTGTCAGAGTGAATGTAGAATTACTTCATTCATTACTAAAGTTGGTTTGCTCTAACTCAACTGCTCTCTCTCCGTGTTGTGCACTATCAGCTCCAGCGAGTGCAAGAGGAAAATGCCTGCGTGAAGCTTGTCAGTCACGCAGATTTCTCATTCTCGCTGTCACTCATCACTGTCACTTAACGCGCTCAAGCTAAAGCCCAGTCACAAGTTCTGACTGAAGACAGACAACAATTGTACTCAAAACGTAATGAGTTTCTCACTTTGGCCCCAATCAAACGTTTTCAAATAACCAGGAGCGCCAGCAATGTGTTATGAGTGAGGAAGAGCTAAAGAACAAATTAAAACTACAGGTCCTGACCAAAACTATGCATCTTTGAAACTACAGTTTAACCAAATAATGTAACTTATAGAGTCTCCCAACTAATAACACAAGCATAATGAAATCAATAACTAAAGGGATGCACTTAGGGCCCCTGAGTGGAATAGTTAAAGTCACTGCCTTGCAACTATCTGAGTCATTGTGAGACCAAGGTTCGTATCCTGCTGGCGAATTAGTCCAGGGGTCACATGGAGTGCGTGAGCGCAATCAAGGTGAAAGCCAACGTAATTTCAAGAGCTCTCACAGTTGCGTGAAATTTGTGTAGGTATATTCCTGGTTTAATGTGTTTCATGCAGGTGGGAGCTATGTCTACATAAGGGTGCCATTCACAAGACAAAAAAAATCTTGGCTGAAGTAATACGTAAGCTTTAATAAATAACCAAACGTCATACACGCAAGAACAGTGTGCTGGTTACTCTTCCTCATGGAAGAAAAATAAGATAAAACGTATAATGTTTTTGTTGACCTCTGACCTCTTCCTAGATATTTGGTGGCATGAAGCACAGCAGTGTTTTCACCCCAAGAAAGCACACATTCTTAATGTAGCTCTGCACACCTGTTAATAGGAACACAACCACCTGAGTCACAACACAGGTGTGCCAGCCACAGCAGACATTACCTCTCCTCTCTCCAGTCTCCACTCGTTACTGGAGTGTTCCTCTACCGCTACTGTGCTGCATTGTGGACCAGGCTATTTTCTGCCACAGTGCGAACAATGGCGCACTGATGAAACCAGGAGAGGGGCGATGAGGGTACGAAGGGGAGAGAGAGAAAGTGTGCTGGGCAGGAAGGACGCTGAGTGGATTTCGGTCCTCACATCCCCACACTTGCTTTGTCTTATCAGGGCTCCAGAGTCGTTGTAATGAGACCCTCGCCATCAGCGTTGCGTCGATCCGTCTGGCGAAGCCTCCCGAGCCCCGTCTGTGTCTTGTACCGCCACTTAGCATCCCCAGAGCCTGCGTCCCAAATGACACTCTTTTTATTGTATGGTGCACTACTATTGACTTGGGCCTGGTCAGAGTGAGTGGGCTATGTAGGGAATAGGGTGTAACTCAGGATGCTTCCCAATAATATGTCTGATGCATGAATCAGTTAGAAAAGACTCACCACCAGCTTTTTCCTATTTTTGAGCATGGCCCAAAAAAGACGCCATTAACCCAACATTTCTATGTTTAAAAGAGCTGATATAACGCTGTAAGGCATAAAAGCTGACATGAAAGCTTACTGAAGCCTATGATTTTATGTGGTGTTGATAAAGGGTTAGAACGGGACCAATGTGATAGTTCATTGACATCCTACAGCCAACCTATCATTTCCTGTTTATTTGCTGATGTGTATTTTTAGGTGATAGTGTGGCTAGCTGGCAGCCTGATGTAGGGTCATGGGTTGTGTCCCAAATACTGCCAAATATAGAGCTCATGACCTCTACCTTCATTGACTTAAGCATGTCCCTTCTGTGAGGAGATTGCTACTGTGTACCTTGCTAATTGCCAATACATTTGTATTAATAAGTATGGCAATATTAATAACATTACCTTTTTAATGTCATTAGTAATATTTTATACGCAATCATGCGATGACTGTGAGTTACCCCAGTGAAACAGTCCGCCAAGACAAAGTATGTGCAAGGCCGCTAACTCGAACCGTTCTGCGGTTGTTGCTGAAAATAAGAATGTGTTCTCAGTCATACCAGGTAAAACGACTGTAAAGAAAAGAATCCAAACAGTAGAAGATAGCCCATGTTAGTGTTTTCACCAAACAGATGGCATTACACACAAAGAATGGAGACTGGGAAATCCCCGGCGGCGCAGTGGTCTAATGCACTCTTTAGCGCTAAGCTGACCACACAACAATCTAGGTTTGAGCCTTGACTGACAAGTGGCTGGGAAGCCACATGTGCGAAGCAAAAGTGCCAGCATCTCCTGTGGACAAGGAGGTGTCGTCCGGTTGGATTTCATTACGCTCTAGCGACAACTCGGGTTTGCCCCGGTGCCTGCAGAGCAAGTTCACGTTGTTTGGTCAGTGAATGTGCCTTTATAACTTGTTAACCTACATGACTTGCTGATTGGAAAAGCGGAGTGGGAAAAAGCAGAATGGTTTTGTGTGGATGCCTATGAGGAAGGCATGTCACAATTTTCAGCTCTCCTGAATCCTATTGGAGAAACTGCACTGGGTTTCTCCAAACAGAGTTATAGAAAACTGGATATTGGACACTGAGGAAGGGTGAAAAAGAAAAAAACAAATAAAGAGTTTATTCTACATATAAGCAAACAATTACATTTTCTTTATTTTTTAATATTTCAATATTATTATTATTGAATTGAGCAGTACAGCCCGGTAAATGCATTTAGCAGTCAAATTATGTCAATGTCAGTTTGACCAGATTGGGATTGTGTCTATATCATTATCACTGAGCTTCATGAGGGACTGTCCCTGTATGGACTGTCTCTTCATTATGAGCTTCATTTATTCTCCTCATACATTTTCAAATGTGTTTATTTTTATTATGACTGCTTTTTAACCTGTTTGGAGAATTCACTAAAACGTTGTCCATAAAATACTAAGTAGCACTAAAGGTTACATAGAATCAGAGAGGGCTTTACTGTAGACAGTCACACATTAATATTACAGATGTATATCCTCTGAATTGCCAGACACTTTCTCGATCTGAAATATCATCTCATTCTGTCTGGCAAGTAGCTAAATTTGTCCTTTGCTAATATGATGGCCTTGATGAAATCTTACCTCTCTGACCTCACATTTGCCAGAGCTTCCACAACTTTTACATCTTCTAGTTTCAATGTATACTCTGAAAAAATCTTTAGAAAATTTAAATAACTTAAAAGAGATATCAAACATTCGTCATATGTTTGCCTCTTTTTTTTTGCAAATCTCCTATCTGTCCGCATTAAAAGATATTGTGAACTGGCCTCCCATTAACTGACAATATGTTAATGTTTTCATACGGAAATGCATGAATGATTCAATGAGTTAACCGACTATCAAGCAACGAACAATATGCTAAATTACTCTTTCTGCTGGGAAAGATTAAAACCAATTTCAAATAATAAATAACTAATTACAGTGAATTGAGACTTTTTATTGGAAGAAAAATATTTTCTACACTCAGCATTATACTCAGCATATATTTTCTACACAACATTCTACAAATGATCTTTGGTAGCTCTTAGGATTCCAGATGAAACTATTAACAATGAAAGAAATGGTTCTTAAGGTGGTTCCTAAGGTGACAGCAATGATTGTTTAGAGGGTAAAACATTTCCTGACTCATTGATGTATAAAAACATATGCAAAGCAGATAATTTATCAAGGTTGCTTATGTGTGAGACTGGGGTTCAGTTCCCGCTTTGAATATTAGTTTCTTTATTTTCTCAAATTGTTCATGTGCAAAATACATTATCAATGATAAACCAGGATGAATAAGAAGGAGAGCAATGGGATGATGTTATTGAAGCGTACTTCAGTGCTACCTGGCCTGGCAACATGCAGCTGCTCAAGTCTACCTGGTTCTGCTGCTAATCTGAATTGTGCCTAAAGACTCTGACCACAGCCCATCTGTATTCATTTACCCAATGTGACCTTTAAAGGTCATGGACTGTTATTCACCCAGCACAGGCAAAAGAGGACTGGCCACCTCCCGTGAGTCCAGACACTCACTAGGTTTCGTCAAGTTTCTGAACCTACTAGCCACTGTGATACTTGTTGTTACTTGCTCTTTGGGGTTACACTGGCTGTCTGTACAAGCACTTTGTGTTGACAGCTGGTTTAAAAAGGGCTTTATAAAACGCATACTTATTGAGTGGTTAAGGTTGTATATACGTCCGTCTATCTTACATATGATCAATCTGGGAATGAAAAGGAAATGATAATGATTTCAAATATAAATGACATGGCATAGAGGAAGAAACAACGCAGCCATTATAGGTGTCATTCAGAACTTATATACATTCCAGAAAGAACAAAATGGTATTTACAGTTTAAAGAACCATCACATTTACATTCATAATATATGAAATCCACAAAGAACTATCCAGTAACCAATATGGGGTTTATGAAGAACCATTAAATATAGGTTCTATTAAAAATCAATATATGATCCAAAAGGAACCACAGACAATGAGGTCTTCCAAGAGCAGACATGGGATCTCATGAGAACCATTTAATAATGGTTCTGCTAGGAACCAATTTCAGATCACATGACAAACTGCCATGAAGAACCATAAATGATTCTTCGCATGACCATTTTGTGTTGTTTCCAAGTTACGCCAAATATGATTCTCTAAAACAACTTGGCTAAAATGGTTCTTTATAGATCCCCCATAAAATAATTGGTTCCCCTATGGTATCACTCCGAAGAGTCACCTTTTTTCCAGAGTGTACTTTGTTCGCAATAAACATAAGAAAAACCAGGATCATGCAGCTGTGCCCATTAGAATTAATTACCTTTGTCATACTGAAAAAGGATCTTTATAATGAGCTCTCAGGCTACATTTATGCCTGCTAATAGTTTCTTTTTTATCGTCTTTGAAACTAAACATAGATCTGCAGCCAGTAACTGAGAATATTACTTATTTTATAGTTTAATTGCCAAGCTACATGCTATGCACACCGGATCCCAAAGACTCCGAAACAATCTTGAATCAATATTCTCAGTTTTAGGAAGCCTATTGAAGACAATTTATAGTTATGGATGCTGAAAAACAGCCTTTCCTTCAATCAGGATGATCAGACCAGGCTGTGTAAATACGTTAACTATTCAATATATTGTAGTGCGGCACATTGTGTGTTAATAAATGTTTTGTTACATGTTTGACATATTAAGAAACCTTATGAATGATCATAATCTCACTTGTGTCCATCCAGATAAATCTAGTCACCTGTTTAGTTCTCCTGAACATGACTCAATGATCTGTCCCCCACAACGTCCCATTCACCCTCACTAGTTCGTGTGTTTGGAATGGCTTTGTGTAAGACTAGCTTTGCCTCATTCCAATTAACCTCTGCTGCTCCATCAAAAGACCTGGAAGAAATGCAGCCATTTCATTACATCAGTGTGACCGCAACCCAAATCATCCTATTCCCTACTTAGTGCTCTATCTTTTGGCGAGGGCCCTATTCGGGGGGCAGTTTGTTTCTTATTTCTCCTTCCCCGGAATTTCTCCTTCCCCTGAGTTTCTCAGTGGATATGTTATTATGGCCACAGTCTGCTGGGATCTGTAGGGGACCATGATGAACAGCTGCAACCAGGCCATGTATCATTGTTTGACCTGTGCTGTGATGAGCAATCACACACTCTATATTCAGCACCACACAAAGCTCCTTAACTACTGACTAGATGGTGTGTTCTGTTAGCTCAGGCTGGCTCAGGCTGGAATTGGTTCGTTACTCAGTGGACTGACTCTGTCATTATCAACCGCCTGTGTATTGCGGCAGGACAGTTGTGGATGGCATGGAGGACGGTGAATTAAAGAGATAATTCCCTAGAAATGATATTGTCCATCCATCGTTATATGACTGAGCGAGTAGATGCCAAGAGTATAAAATACCCTGCTACATGTTTGATTTTCAGCCCGTTAGTCACTGGCCCCATGTTAAACAGAGCCTAAGTTTTACGAGCGGAGGTGGAGCAGTGGTAAAATGCAATTGCTGAATAGAGTCTTGTGTTGCACAGCAGCTTGTCACTGAGTGTTGTGTCCTTAACTCCCACAAAAAAAACGTTTTACTTTTAATTCATCAATTTTTCAGGTCATATCCTTTTAGTAAACCAGAGTTATGCAGAACCTTGATGTAGATGAGCGAAAGAGAAAGAATGTATTATTCTGCAAAGTTCTTGCCATCCCCTTTTCCAGTACTCCGACCCCCTTCTCTTGCATGGACAGTGGTTTAAAAAACACATTGAGAGGGCACTTAGATCATTCCCACTATCAGAATATTTCTAGATCCTTGATACCGATGCTTGGACTGCTCTCTTCAAATCAAAATACAGGTTTTTAGTCCAGAGAATAATATGGCCATGGCCAATGTTGATTTCGTGGTCAATTTAACTATTTTGTTATGTAATTTGTAGTGCGCTTTAGGTTATAGTCTTGCCGGAAGATCCACTTACAATCAGGTTCCCTGAGGACGCTTGTTCTCAGGGAAATGTCCAATTAGAATCCCTGAAGGCCTGAATTGATCTTTTACTCTTGTGTGAGTGATCTACAGCACAATCTTACGAGATTTAACTTAGGTTCGATAAACAAAGCTGTATTTGAATGTAATCCGAGAAGTGCGAGCATTTGATTTGTATTTGAAACTGATACACTGGAGTTTTGAGACTATAGCCCATATATTGGACCTAACGGACTAACCAATGCTCAATCTCAAGATGGTCAGTGGATTCCTACCTTATACATTTATGTTCTTCATAGGGGCACAGCAGTTTGGACCCAAACTTGCCCATTGCATTCCCTTACCGGTCACCAATCTCACAATACCTCTCTGAGTCCCTTTGTTTGTGTTTAATGCTAATATGTAAGTGTCATTCAGCTGAAACTGAATCATTCATAAACCCAAATAGGTCTTCAAATGCAGTGGGGAAAATTGAACTCCATTAAATCCTCCCTGTCTGTGCTGTACAATCTCTTCCGTGCTCATTCTGAGAGCGAGAAGGAAGAGAGAGGTATATTTCAGGTTGGCCCTTCTCTGGCATACAGATAGATAAAGTAGGGGTAGCAAAATCTCATTAGCACTGCGAAATGAGTTCTGGTCTCTGGCTGCCTGTGAAAGTCAAACTTGACAAGGTCCAAAGAATACATGAAGTCAACGATGATCATGGCTCATTTTTCAGAAAAAAAAAGCATTTCAGAAAGCTTCCATTTGGAAAATAGAAATCTTACCCTTAAAATGTCTGAGCATCTCTTCCTTGGCAGCAAGCTGACAACCAATTGTCTGAGTTTGAGTCTCGATGGTGCCGCTAGCCTGTGCTAAACTTACTGTCACCCAGGGGTTAAATTGGGCAGGAGCCCGCAGGAGCTGAGCTCCAGGACATACAGTATGGTTGAAATGAGACCTGAGGGGAGCTGAGCTCCCATAGTTCCACTGGGTAGCAGTTTAACATCTTACATGCAACTGGAAAGTAAGAGAAAGCAGGGGTCCCCCACTTCCCAAATCCCAACTAGCCCCTGCTGTCACCAGTATGTATATGGTGTAAGGGTGGTGCATTTTGTTATTATTTCAGGTGAGGTAGTGTCGTGACCATATTATCGACTGAATATGGTGCTATTTTTTTGTATTGTTTTAAGCATTTTTTGTTTTGTCAGGTTCGGATTCCGGGGGGTTTGGGAGATGGATAGAGCCGGCTGACAGAATCTGATCATGATAAAATGTTTTGAAAAACCTGTCAGTTATTGGCTAAATTAAATGTTGTAACATAAGTTGCCCAATAGATGGCAATATAGAGACCTAAACAAAAAGCACAAAATGTAGACTTTGTCCTTGATAGTGCGGTATTTGGATCAAAATGATCCGATTCCGATCAAATTAAATTCTAAATGGTTTACAGAATCCAGATCATTCCGATAAAAAAGAACTATGAAACACTGGTCCAAAATTTGTTTGTAACTTTTGTTTATTGCAGTAATTTTTTTGATATTGCTGTTCAGGCCGATGCCAGGTGTTCACTATGAAAACAGCCACTGATGATGTCCTTCGCTCGTTTAATATTAAAATGAAATGGTGGACTAGCGAACCAAAAAAGTGTATACAGTTACACTTATAAACATGGAAATACGGAGCACTTGAAAACATTATGGTTTGAAAAAGCAATTTGTGTAATACATTTCAAGCTCAATCTAGTTTCCTACATTAAGCATGAAGTACCTTGCTGGATATGTATGTCAAGCACAACCTGTGTATTTGGTATCTCACTGAAATGAACTGACAGATAACAGCATGCACATTGATCAGATTTCACAAGTTGACTAGCTTTAAGTACAGCAAACAAAACGTCTGGGTCTACAACCCAAGCTGATAAAATAACAGGAAACATAAAGGTGTTGCCTAGGTTGTTTTGTTGACAGCATGCCCTTTTTCCACAGACAGACAATGAGGAAGGTGACTTCAGATCCCCGTGCCATCCTCAGCAGTCTGTCTGTGTCTCAACTCCACTTATAGACTGTATCCGTTATACGATTGGGAGTCATATGACTGTCTGGAGCTGGGATGACTGTCTGCACTCCCCTTGGCCAGTGGAAGGATAAAGAGAGTTTACCTGGCAGAGACCTAAAACAAGGAGGTCAGTACTGAGACAGACCGAATCTGAATGTGAGCGAATTATACACCTAGGGTTAGCATAAGTGTGCTTAAGCAATATACAGGAGAAATATAGAGGTGAAGTCGCCTAAGTGCTTAGTAAATAGCCTACTACTTTGTGATTGGTGCGTTAGAAGGGCGGAATAAGTTGACCTCATGCCCTTATCTGCAGACATGTCCTTAACAGCCAAGTGGTTGTCGGGCCTCTGTTATTGTTTGGTCGGGCCTTTGTGTTTGTTTGGTCGGGCCTCTGTGATTGTTTGGTCTGACTTAGTTTGTCTTCTCTCAACGGCTATGAGTTAGGCTAATTATGTGGCCAACAATTCCAACAATAGGTCTAAACATGATTCCAAAGATTTGTATTGTTCTTTGAAACGTCAGATAACTTCACTGCTTCCATGTGTCCTCGCTAAACCTCAAAGTTTCAAGCTCTTTCAAACTTAGGAAGTTAAGCACCAAGGAAATACAGTTCGATTTTATTGAGTGGTCGTGTTCACAGAAGATACGATGAACACCACAGATACAAAATGCCATCCAGAAAACATTGACTCACTGCACATTTCCGTGGCTGTACAACCATTACCCAGGTAGTGGGCAAGAAAGAAAAGCAATACAAGACTGACCTTTTCTCACTCAAACTCCAAAGTGCTTCCAGAATCGGTGGCCAATCAGTTTGTTGCTCTTACCTAATATTTATTGTTTACTATGGACTCTCTACATAGCCCTATGACTTACAGCATAATGGGATTCATTCAAATGTAGTTATGTGAAAAAGTACAACCCCTGGAAAGTTGTCTTTTTCTTTACATATTTCAACATATGGAAATGTAATTTTCTCTTCAACACTACTGACAGACAAAGGTAACCAAATTTGACAAATTAAAGTGATGATACTTTGTAAAAATGTATTCATCAAATATCAGTAGGAAAGCATTTTATATAGTGTGAAAAAAAAAATACACCTCTACATTCAACAGCAATTGTTGCCACCTATAACTGACATAACTTAATGTATCCTTTTCTTCTAACTTTCTATTAGTCTCAAACATTGACTGGGGGGATTTTTCCCCACTCGTCTTCACAGTACTTCATAATTTTCATGTTCAATGATTTTCCTGCATACACGATTTGCTTCAAGTCCCGTCACAGCATTTTGATAGAACTGAAATCTGGGTTTTGACTCAACCATTCCATGAACATCGATTTACTATTTTTTAACCATTCTGTTATAGCTTTGCTTGTAAGATCCATGCTCGGTTCATCTTCAGCTTTTGACAGACCACCTCACACTCTCCTCAAGAACTCTCTGGTCCAATATGGAATACATATGAGGGCAAGTTGGCCAGACCCTGAGACAGCAAAGCAACTGTAGACCATAATGAAAATGACTTTTATAAGCCATAATGACTTTTATAAGCATCTTTAGGTCAGCTCATGGCCTGAATTTGGTGCTGATTGCCAGTGGTCTGGATTGTTCTCGATTTGTGGATGATTTTTTGGACAGTAGACTGACGTACTTTGAATTGCCTGGAAAAGGCTCTGTAACCCCTCCCAGACTCATGGGCATCTTTCTTCTGAGGGCCTCAGGTGGGTCTTTTGATCATGGCATGACGTGTTACTGCACACCCAATACCAAACCAGACCTTTATGGAAGGCTGGACCCTCCCAAATTACATTCTAAAGTGTTTCTAATCATTTGCACTTGTTTTGATGCACCTGAGTGTAACTGTAACCATTCTATGTGATTTTTAAAGTAGGGATGTACTTGCTTTATCTGCATAAGGAAATTAAATTTCTCTTCATTTTAATGGTAGAAATGTTTTCAAAAATGTGTGTATGTTACCATATTATCAGTAAATATGATAGCAATTTAACTCAGATATCCATGCCTCCAGATATGGGTGTGCCCAGGGGGTTTACTTACTCTTTCACATGACTGTATGTTACCAACAACGTCCTAAATAACCTGCAGTGACTCTCTGCAATATTTGTAACTCAATGTGTTGAGTTTATGCTGCGCATGGACAGGGAGCCGAAGGCACAAGGACTGCACGCAAAGACAATTTTACCATGATTGCCATAGCTCTTTTAAACTACCGGAGAAACAGTTTACCCACTGAAGTGGGGATAAACTGGCAGAAGCACTGTATGGTCAAAGGAGTGAAGAGGGGCCAGTGTATATGAGGTTTGTGTAGCATTCCAAGCTCAATATAATGGTCAAGTCTCTAACGGATGCTTCATGAAACGTTCATTACTACTCCAGACACTCTGTAAGAGCTAAATTAGTAAAAAAATAAAAGGCTCTTACATTTTGAAACAATATTTCACCATTTCCTTTTAAATCTAGCTGAAATTGCGAGTTAATAGCTTGCTATGTGGCGGGAGATTAACTATTCGCCACAAACAGGAAACAGGAAACTACTCGCCACAAACAGGAAAAATTTGTTCTATAAATTTTTAAAAAATTAAACGTTTATTAAAAATTATGTGAAACATTAAAATAAATCAATGTATTAAGTAATTACCTTGTTCGCTTTCGACTTAGTAAGAGCTAGTTTCACATTATTTCCTCTCACCTCGAACACCTTTCCACTCAACTTTCCTTCCTTGCTCGCACGCATTTACCATTCTGCTCCGAATCGAACAGGCAATGTAGCTGCTTTAAAAATAAAAGTCACAATGAAATGTCAAGAAAACATGACCTAAAAATTTGAAGGAAAATAAAGGCACAAATATATTAAATTTCTGACACTCACTTTAAGAGACCTTTACAGTTGGTGAGGGGGCTAGGGCTACCCTTATTGAAGCCTTTCTATTTAGTAGGCTACACAGCGGAGCAGCGATTAGTCTCCTCGACAGTTCCAAAGTGCTAGGGATGTATCACGGACCAGCAACCCTCGTTCCTCACTCCCCCTAGATTGTAGCAGTCACAGGATAAGTTATTAATGCTTGGAGGACTACTCTGACTGTGCTACAGTAAAACTCGTCCCAAAATGGCACCCTATTCCCTAGATAGAGCACTGCTTGTGAAAAGTAGTGCACTGTACTGTACTTTGGAAATAGTGTGCCATTTGGGATACAACATACGTGCTTCCGTTATGACATTATCACCTACGCCGGGTGGATTACAACGCTCTGTAACACTCTTGTCTTCTGCCTTTTACACACAGAGGGTACTGTGCTCTAGTGGTGTGTACAAATGGGACAAATGTTTCCAACATGACAAATCCGACAGGGCTGGTTTCTCAGACACAGATGAAGCATAATCCCGGAAGAATAAAGCTATTTCAATGTACAATTGAAACCATTGAGCATGATTTTACAATCAAGACTAGGTTTAAATATGTGACCAGTAAACCGAAAACCGAAACTGAAATTGCTTGTTTGTATTGAAATTCAGAAAAAAATTAATTACGGTTTTCAATCTAAAACCATTACAATAAAGATCTACTTTCCAAACTAGTGACATGGCAAACCAAACACAGTGACCAGTTCATTAGGTACATCCCACACAAGTAGGCCTGGGTGTGTAGGCC
>JACXGI010002563.1:25795-56829 GCA_016801175.1 Esox masquinongy
CAATATCCTACTTGTTAAAATAGCTACGGCTCGATTTAGAATGCGTGCTGTGATGAAGTGCTGGTAGCCTAATCCTCCACACACACACACACACACACACACACACACACACACACACACACACACACACACACACACACTTAAGGAGGTGTACTATTTAAGTATGAGAGACAGCCAACTATCCTAATGGGGTCAAGTACCTGATGTTGAAGTTAAGTTCAAAATCTTCAAATTTGATGGCGAATACAAAACTAGTGGAAATTAATTTGCCGTTGTTTGCAAACAAAAGTGAACTGATTGAACGCACCTCTAGCCACTGAACCCATTTGGGGATGGGAAACAATCACAGCTAGTAGTTTCCGATTGTAGGCAGCAAAGCTAGACAATAGATGGGGATGTTACAACTTTTATTTAAACTTGCTCTCAGTTTTAGTATGTATCATGGTCAAAACAATACACAAGCCCAAATAAGAATGTGCATTTAGGAAACAAGCCCAAAGAAACGCAACCTGCAACAGACAATATTTCCAAGCGACTTTCTGAAAAAAGAAGCCCAAAGTGGCTTATAGTAAGCGGACATGGCAACCCTGCCAGGGCCCTGAGGGTGGTTCAACCATGGCTCTTTCTCCAGAACTTTATTTAGGCTACTCAGCTTTTCAGTTAATAAGAATTTTCCTCAAGGGTTGTTCGCTCTATTGACCTTCAGAACTTCAGAATGGTGCCAAGCTTTTTCAGAAGAGTGGACTGCACATCAGGAAAAATCAAAAACAAATATCAGCGTTTTTGTGGGTTTTTTAACAAACATACTGCTCCGAAAAAAATTAAGGGACCATTGCACCTTTTTCTTTCCTTTCCAAAAAAGTTGAAAAGGAAAATTTTGAGTGAGGAACAGAAGTGTTCAATTTGCAGTGGTCTCTTAATTTTAACCCTTTTGTTCCTCACTCAAAATCTTCCTTTACGACTTTTTTGGAAAGGAAAGAAAAACATGCAGTGGTCTCTTAATTTTTCCCGGAGCTGTATACTGTACATACTATTATTTGTTTACTCCACTCCAAATTACCTTATTAAATTGAAATTATACATATTTCATTGACTTGTGAGAGTAGTTGGGCAAAATCAATCTTTTAGTATATCAAACATAGCCAGCAGTATGAAAACGCATGTGTGCTTTTGTAACCTGACTTTAAATTATGCAGCACTTTGCAAGTTTAAAAGCTTCCGTGTCTTCTAAAGAATCGGGAAAACTGCTGCGATAGCAAATGGAGTTCACAGACAATGGGCAGCCTTCTGAAATAAGATCAATAGTATCTGCACCTCAGAGGAAGTTTTAACACCTACAGTATTCAACGGGCTTAACTCCGATTTTATTTACATTTTTCTGAGTGAATGTGTTATCATCCATGTGCCCATATCAACTTGCCCTTTCGCCAAAGTCAGTAATGAAACCCACATCGAATAAGCTGACGTTGAATAAAATGACGGAGGACAACTGTAACGTTGCTGGTACGAGGCAGGACACGGACGCAGGGAGAACAGAGGACTTTTAGTAAATAACTAAGATGTATAAAAACTGAAACTAAGTCAGGAAAGAAAAGAAAGAACGTTACATAGGAACAAAAAGAAAACACAAAGGCTGACAAGATACACTAGAAAAGGAGGAACTTAAATTGGGAGAGTGGTCAGTATCACAGGTGAGGGCAACAACAACAAACAGGTGTCTGTGCTCTAAATGAGGGAGACAGGGTGTTGGATCTTGCTTTGCCAGGATGCGACAAATTTTTTTTTAACCCACCCCATTGAGATCTTCAACAAAACGAGGTCTGGGCGACATGGCTTACTGAGATCCGTTGGCATGACTGTGAAAGACCGAAGACATCGACCTCTGCCTACCATGTTGACCAGACCCCTCTCAGCAGAGTACATGTTCACATCTGTGTTGTAGGGCTTTTATCCATATCAGGCCCCTTATTAAATATAGTCTACTCCTCGAAGCAGCAATCTGTATTTGGGTGCGTCTTACATACACTGATGGCTGAAGCGCTTTAGGCAGAATGGGACACTGTCAGGCCATTACTTAGTCTTGCCTAGCAGTACTAGCTATTGTTACTACGGATGGGCCTTAGAAATTCTTTTTTGTGCAGAACATTGTGTCAGCATTCCCGGACGTTTGTCCTAATTATGTTTAGGATGTATAATTTTGCCTCAGGACGTATACGTCAAAGGTTTCTAAATTAGGATTATAGAACGTGGGCGCTCAGAGCGAAGTGCTCTTATGCTGAAGGACTTCAAAGGTGAAGAAATTGGCGTTTCTAGTGAAATGGTTGGGGTCTGATCCTTTGAGTCAGGTCAAGCTTTATCACATCTAACAAACCTAAAGCACCTATATCCGGCTGTGTGTTATCAAACAGAATTATTCGATCCCTGCCTCATTAAATGCTTCCCACATTTCCGCTCATCCACACCCCATATTCAGACAAAAAAAATAAATAAATGATCAAAGTGAAACCAAAACCCAAATTTGAGTGTCCAAAGTACTACGTCTTTTACACATTATTTTGAGGCTAAACTGTTGTTGAAGAGAGGTGGTTTTGAAAATACCCAGGAGGGTGTCTGTCTGGCAGCTTTGATCAATAACATGGAGCCTGGAGATAGATTTAAGATGCTTTGAGTGTTAACATATAACTTTCATTGTTTAACATCCCATTGCTCATCATCATGGAGCAGTTTTTATAACAACAATGAACTTCAGTGCTTTACGCATATGTCAAATGTCTACAGGTCTACACCCTCTAAATGTAAGATTCATATTCTTATGTAATGTATTTTATTATTTATTTTTACATGACAGTCAAAAGTTGAATTGCCTCAAATAAACTAAATAAAAATATAAAACAATAAATTGTGCCAACAACATATCATCACTTGTGAAGTGACGATGGATGATGTTCACGGAGAAGCAGATAGGATGACAGAGAGTGATAGCAATGCCAGTATTTCTGTGGAGAAGTGCCCTGGGGTTGTGGACCAGAGAGGAAACAAATCCGTAGCCTCAGCAGTGCACCACTGCTGTCTCCTCACGTCCTTAGCTCCTGTCTTTTACATTGTTACTGGCTAGCCACTCCTTTCAAATGCCCCTGGGGAACACCCACTTTGGTAACGCTATTTAAAAGCTGTTGCTAAGGGGCTAGAAGCTCACCACAAAATACTAATGGTCAATGTACCTTTATCTTCACTAGCCATCTCTGTGTCCTTTAGCTATTCCCTTTGCTAGCAGTTGGCTTGCCAGGGTAAGTGAACAGAGTTTCAATTGTCAGTCCACAATGCGATGTGCTGTACACTATACAACATACACACACACACCATACTGTAGGATATGTAAAATCTGGTTATCAGGGTCAATTGGTGTCAATTGCTGTCCATAGCTACGTTACAATGTTAACAAAGACAACCCGAAAGACCACCTTAGACGGCAGAGCCACTGGGAATGCCTCTACATACAATGTAATAAATCAATTTTCATGCTTAAATAAATAAAAAAATAAAAAAAGATTTATTCAGGATTTAATAAAACCTGAATAAATAAATGTTGATTTCATGTTTTAACACTATAAAATGTAGAAAAGTCATAGGGGTGCGTGAATATTTTTGAGAGCCGCTGTATGTACAGGAATACAGGATAAACATTGGGTTTCTCTTCATTGTGTTTCCGTTGTGAGAAATATAACAGCTTGTTAATGTGCGATGTGTCATCAGGTGTGAAAAATGACACCCGTATTCTGCATTACCAGTCTAGAACAGCATAATGTCATGTGTGTGGATTTTAGACTAAAATGACAGCCATATATTGTATCATTGGCCTAGAATAGTAAAATGTTACGTGTGTTGATATAACAGGGAGAGACACGGGGAATGGACAAATCACAAGTTTTCAGGGCTCTGGCAGGCATTTTATTGACTAATTTAGAGGAGGAGAGGGAAAAATCACAGGACATACCGCTCTCCCAGCGGGGGGCGGCGTCGACATCACGGCGGCCTCGCAGTGGCAGTGTGGAGGAATGGGGCGCGGGACGCTGAAATCTGGACGGCCCCTGCGCTCCCCCCGTCTCCTGGCCGTCTCCCTCCTCTTACAAGAGTTCTGCGTAGCTGGGGTAGTGCACTCTGAAGGGGGGGGCGTCAAGAGCACACGTGTCCCTTGTGCCTGCCGCGTAGTCTTATTCATCTTTCTTTCTTCTCCTTCCTTCTGTCTTCTTTTTTTCTATCTTTCCCCAAACTGCTCTACGAGGACCTTAACCCTTGGCAAGGCTGTTGGCGCAGATGGCATCCCTGATCTCGTCCATAGAGCAAGTATAAAACAACTAGCAAGATGGTTTACTGTCTTACTCAACCCGACCCTTCCCAGTCGTTTGTCCCTACCCGCTGCAAGGTGTCCACCATTGCTCCAGTACCTGAACAAGCCAAGCTGACGGTGCTAAATGTCTCTACAGCATTCACATCCATCATTATGAAGTAATCCTGGACCCATTGCACTATGCATACAACCGAAACAGACCCCAGGATGACGTCATTGCACATTGCACATTGCTCTGTCCAAGCAGTTTATCGGCTACAGATGTTTTCAACACCATGGTGCCGCAAAGTGATGATGCTGGAAGACCAGAGGCTAAACCCTGGTCTTAGTCACTAGATCCATGAATTTCTTAAAAACAGGTTGTGAGGGAAAGCAAAATCAATCACCTTCAGTGTGCTGACACTCAAAACTGGCAGATGCAGGAGATACGGTATTTTGCTACCCCCGCGACAGCATCCATGCTATAATATGTTTGTGACCAATACATTTAACTTATTTAAATTTGATAACTGTGATAAATAATGTGATAATTTTATCTTTAATGACACAACATGAAACATGTTTTGGCGTTATCACCAACAAGCACAGACAGAGGGAGAATTTGGTGAAGTGTAAATTATTTTGAACTTCCCCTTATCTAAGCATATGATATTGCAAAGCAGCCTCTTGAACATCATTCAATTTTGCAACTTGGCAAAGCCCTCAGGAAACACGGTTAGCCCCAGGCAGTGCTGAGAAGATGACTCATGATGGTCTTTAAGCCAAATGAGTAATTTTGACACTCATTTGAAAATTTAAATATTTATGCCATTTTTTTAGTCATGGACACCAATCCACCTGGCTTTTCCTAAATACGTCTACCGTGAGGGAAACAATTATTTGATCCCCTGCTGATTTTGTACGTTTGCCCACTGACAAAGAAATGATCAGTCTATAATTTTAATGGTAGGTTCATTTGAACAGTGAGAGACAGAATAACAACAAAAAAATCCAGAAAAAGCATGTCAAAAGTGTTACAAATTGATTTGCATTTTAACGAGTGAAATAAGTACCCCTCTGCAAAACATGACTTAGTACTTGGTGGCAAAACCCTTGTTGGCAATCACAGAGGTCAGACGTTTCTTGTTGTTGGCCACAAGGTTTGCACACATCTCAGGAGGGATTTTGTCCCACTCCTCTTTGCAGATCTTCTCCAAGTCATTAAGATTTCGAGGCTGACGTTTGGCAACTCGAACCTTCGGCTCCCTCCACAGATTTTCTATGGGATTAAGGTCTGGAGACTGGCTAGGCCACTCCAGGACCTTAATATGCTTCTTCTTGAGCAACTCCTTTGTTGCCTTGGCCATGTGTTTTGGGTCATTGTCATGCTGGAATACCCATCCACCACCCATTTTCAATGCCCTGGCTGAGATCGCATTGACCGCATCAATGGCCCCGTCCATCGTCCCTTTGATGCGGTGAAGTTGTCCTTTCCCCTTAGCAGAAAAACACCCCCAAAGCATAATGTTTCCACCTCCATGTTTGACGGTGGGGACGGTGTTCTTGGGGTCATAGGCAGCATTCCTCCTCCTCCAAACATGGCGAGTTGAGTTGATGCCAAAGAGCTCGATTTTGGTCTCATCTGACCACAACACTTTCACCCAGTTCTCTGAATCATTCAGATGTTCATTGGCAAACTTCAGACGGGCCTGTACGTGTGCTTTCTTGAGCAGGGGGACCTTGCGGGTGCTGCAGGATTTCAGTCCTTTACGGCGTAGTGTGTTATCAATTGTTTTCTTGGTGACTGCTGCCTTGAGATCATTGACAAGATCCTCCTGTGTAGTTCTGGGCTGATTCCTCACCGTTCTCATGATCATTGCAACTCCACGAGGTGAGATCTTGCATGGAGCACCAAACTGAGGGAGATAGAGACTTCTTTTGTGTTTCTTCCATTTGCGAATAATCGCACCAACTGTTGTCACCTTCTCACTAAGCTGCTTGGTGATGGTCTTGTAGCCCATTCCAGCCTTGTGTAGGTCTACAATCTTGTCCCTGACATCCTTGGACAGCTCTTTGGTCTTGGCCATGGTGGAGAGTTTGGGATCTGATTGATTGATTCTGTGGACAGGTGTCTTTTATACAGGTAACAAGCTGAGATTAGGAGCACTTTAAGAGTGTGCTCCTAATCTCAGCTCGTTACCTGTATAAAAGACACCTGGGAGCCAGAAATCTTTCTGATTGAGAGGGGTCGAATACTTATTTCACTCATTAAAATGCAAATCAATTTATAAAATTTTTGACATGCGTTTTTCTGGATTTTTTTATTGTTATTCTGTCTCTCACTGTTCAAATAAACCTACCATTAAAATTATAGACCGATCATTTCATTGTCTGTGGGCAAACGTACAAAATCAGCAGGGGATCAAATAATTTTTCCCCTCACTGTATTCAACGCACAAATGTCATTAGCATCTTTATTTAATGAACAATGTGTAATAAGTAGTTTAAGTTTCAAAGTATTTCAAGAATGACCAATGTTTAACAAGAACATGTGGCAGCTGAGCCTACGAAACATGAACTAATGGAAATGCCGAAAATAAATGCTGTTATTTGACATTCTACTTTTTTGTAATGTAATGACGCCTAAGACGTTCATGAGAACAACCAATGAATCATATTTCCAGTTGCTATATTACAACCCTGTTTCCAAAAAAGTTGGGACACTACGTAAAATGCAAATAAAAACAGAACGCAATGATGTGCGATTCATTTATCCCAAAATTTAATTGAAAATTGTACTAAATCCACATATCAAATGTTGAAACTGAGAAATGTTATTGTTTTTGCAAACTTACACGCCCATTTTGAATTTGATGCCAGCAACATGTTTCAAAAACGTTGGGACAGGGGCATGTTTACCACTATGTTGCATCACCTCTACTTTTAACAATACTCTGTACGTGTTTGGGAACTGAGGAGACCAATTGCTGTAGTTTTGAAAGTGAAATGTTTTCCCTTTCTTGCCTGATATAGGATTTCAGCTGCTCAACAGTTTGTGGTCTCCTTTGTTGTATTTTTCGTTTCATAATGCGCCAAATGATTTCAATGGGTGACAGGTCTGGACTGTAGGCAGGCCAGTTTAGCACCCAGACTCTTTTACTATGGAGCCATGCTGTTTTAATACATGCAGAATGTGGTTTGGCATTGTCTTGCTGAAATAAGCAAGGCCTTCCCTGAAAAAGACGTTGTCTGGATGGCAGTATGTGTAGCACCAAAACCTGTATATATTGTTTAGCATTAATGGTGACTTCACAAATGTGCAAGTCACCCATGCCATGTACACTAATGCAGCCCCATACCATCACGGATGCTAGCTTTTGAACTATGCAGTGATAAGAAGCCAGATGGTCCCTCTCCTCTTTAGTCCGGAGTACGCGCCATCCATGATTCCCAAAAATAATTTCAAATTTTGATTTGTCAGACCACAGGACAGTTTTCCACTTAGCCTAAATCCATCTTAAATGAGCTCGGGCCCAGAGAAGGCGGCACCGCTTGTGGATCTTGCTTATGTATGGTTTTTATTTTGCATGGTAGAGTTTTAACTTGCATTTGTGGATGCAGTGACATACTGTGTTCACAGACAATGGTTTTTGGAAGTGTTCCTGAGCCCATGCAGTGATTTCCATTACAGAATTGTGTTGGTTTTTGGACCTGAAGATCATGGCCATCCCATATTTGTTTTCGGCCTTGTTCCTTGCATACAGATATTTCTCTGAATTATTGCACTTCTTGCCTGTAAGTCTTTTACAGAGTGGTGGACCCCTCCACATCTTTACTTCTGAAATACTGTGAGATTCTTCTCATCCTCTCTGGGATGCTCTTTTTATACCTAATGATGTTACTGACCTGTTGCCAATTAACAAAATTAGTTTTGAGATGTTCCACCAGATGTTTTTTAGCATTACACAACTTTTCCAGTCTTTTGTTGCCCCTGTCCCAGCTTTTTTTATATGTGTTGCTGGCATCAAATTCGAAGGGGGCATATATTCTTCAAGAAACAATGATGTTTCTCAGTTTCAACATTTGACATGTTGTCCTTGTACTATTTTCAATTGAATATAGGGTTTTTACACAGCGTCCCAAGGGGTTTTGATCTAGCCTATATTACCCCAAAAATGCATACTTTTTGGGGTAATATATAAAGATGCGTACTTCAAAAATCCACCATAAATAGTTGCAATATAAACAGTTTTATTGAAGGTTGTAGCCAACAAAGTTTTTGTCTATCCTGACCCAAAAAGCATGCATGGATGCGTACTTTGAAAATCCACCAGAAATACAGAAATAGTCACAACATAACGACGCACACTTTTTTTAGGCTTACTATAACATAGGCTTACTATAACACAGCTACTGAAGGTTGTAGCCAGCGATGTTTTTATATCTATATGGAACAAATCCTAACGCATAATTTGCTTTGATTGTGACGAAATTCGGACGCAGGACCTGTTAGTTGCAGGTCCACGTCTCGAACCACTACGCAATTTAACAAGGGGTAGTCAGTCAGTCAGTCACTCACTCACTCACTCAGTCAGTCAGTCAGTCAGTCAGTCACTCTACTTGGGCAGCTCCGCTTATGTGACAACACAATGACATAAACAACACAATGACGTAAACAAAATTACTGGGACCCTTCTGGAAAATTTGAAATAATTCAATTAAAGGCAGGTGATTTTTATCTTACATTTGGTAAGTTGCAAGTGTCCACAGGGTATAAATTACCACTCACAGGGTTTAATAATGAGAAAACAGAACTTTCTGCTCCCTGTAACTCTGTCAAGATATTGAATCCAAAAGAAATGTCTGAGGATGTCAGAAACAAAATTATCCACAAAAATAGACATTCCCAAGGTTTCTAGTTCACTTCATTACCATGGAATTCCTGTTAATACGGTCCAAAGTATTTTCATGACGTTTGTGGCCCACGGGACTGTGGTCAATGCCCAGGAATTGACAGCAAGAAGATACTTAACCTCAGATGTAGTTGAAAGTTGATTGGAATGATTGACAAAAAATGTAGTTAAAGAACAGTTTTGCCTGCAACATCCACTACACAAGCCCAGGAAGACCCCAGAGATGAAAGAGAGACACATGTTAGCCAGATTGAACTTTGCAAAAATCTGTCTAACGTCTAAATCCTTCTGGGAAGATGCCCTGAGGAAAGATTAAACAAAAGCTGGGAAAGGGGTGTTCATCAGGAATAACATGTTCCTGTTTTTTTGTGTACATTATCTGATTGCAGAATACATCATCCATTCCAGGTGATATAGTATGAACTGGAAACAAAACTAAGTACCAGTCAGAAGTTTGGACACAACTGCTCATACAAGGGTATTTCTTTATTTTTACTATTTTCCACGTGGTAGAATAATGGGGATGACTTCAAAACTAAATAACACATGGAATCATTTAATAACCAAAAGTGATAAACAATTCAATATACATTAATATTTTAGATTCTTCAACGTGAACTCTTTTTGCCTTGATGACATTTTTGCACACTCTTGGCATTCTCTCAACCACCTCCATGAGGTAGTCATCAGGAATATATACGTTTGAATTTGGTGTGCTTAAAATCTTGGAATGTATCTTTAAGTTATAGGAATGATTCTGTTCTGATTTCAAAATCATATGTCAGTTTTCTGGCTTATAGAATCTAGATGAATCTAGTATCTCACTGCAAGAAACTAGAGGTATCGGATGTCTTCTCACTTGAGCTCCATCACTCCGTCATAAATAACATTTCATTTGTGGTTCTTTCACAAAATTATCTAAAGGAGATGGCAAGGATTACTGCCAGGTTTCCTCGTTGCCTTCTGGTATCCGTCCCTTGTCGCCTTCCACCCAGGACACCCTGTCTCTCCAAGCTGTTCACGTCAATTAATCAGAATGTCATCATGTCAATCCACTGTGTCTGACAGCGGGGTGTTCAGAAGATCTAGTTTGGCCCCGACCACCCTTTGTGGGGTATGTAACAAGTGGAAGTGCTATGACGTGGCTTCCGCTTGTAGACTTTAACAATGCAACAGTCTTTTATAACTCCTCCAAAATTCCCTTGACTGGTCATGTGAAGGAGTGGCTGCGTGAAGCGTTGTTTTCTTTTCACAAGTACCATTACGTGGGAGATCTGGTTTCAGGCGTTTCTTTGAACACCTGCTACGTTAAGCGTGACCCCGACATGCCTGTTGTGTCAACTGAATGGAACTCCACAATAGGATTAGCCTGTCCAGTTGTTTATCTAACCGGTGCTTGGCCCTCACTCCCAGAGACGTGTGTTTACGCGCAGGTATTTAGGAAAGGGAGAGAGGGATTAGGGCTCTCACACAAGCCAGGCATCCCACGGAGAGCTGGAGGAGTAAGCGCTTTTGACGGCTTGTCGTTAGTGCGTTGTTTAGCGCAACCCTGTGTCACGCGCCTACACAGTGTCACTCCGACGCACCTTCCCCATTGCAACACAGTGAGTTGCCT
Organism: Esox masquinongy; assembly: GCA_016801175.1. NCBI lineage: Eukaryota > Metazoa > Chordata > Actinopteri > Esociformes > Esocidae > Esox > Esox masquinongy. The sequence goes on from JACXGI010002563.1 coordinate 36,651, forward strand.
CCTTCATTTTACACCGCATTACTCAGTGTGAAGTGGCCCTCGTCTTCAGCTGTCGCTGGTTATATTGAGAAGGTCAATCCGGAAGCTACGTTGACTGGATTAATTCGGTGATTCAACCCGTCCACTGATTGTAGCACCGTATTTGCTTGGCAGAGCTAGAGGAGTTGAAATGTTAACCCGTTCAGTGTGAGTCACTGCTGTCCAGAGATGTTTAAACACATAATGTTCAGATACTTTGGTCCAGTGTTTACTTTCCCCCGACTTAGACATACTGTATGTACCCCCCTGCCCATTGAAAACTGAGGTTCAATTCCCAGCTCCAAGCCTTTTGTATCTCCGAACCGTATCCCCTCAGTAATTCAATTACTCTTGATAAAGTCTAAAAATAAAAACACAGAACATCATGATAACATGGAGACTCAGGGAATATGGAGTGTTTTTATGAATGAAAAGCCAAGGAGAACATTGTGAACAAGTTTTTTTTTATCACAAGTTAAAAAAATAATTTATTTAATGAAGTGTTCAAAGAGAAAAATAACTTTTTTATTATCTAGACAGCAAAAGGAGTGAAGAGCTTACAGAACAAGCAACAATAGCCAAAATCTAATTTTGATTTGTCAGACCACAGGACAGTGTTCTACTTCGCCTTAGTCCATCTTAAATGAGCTCGGGCCCAGAGAAGGCAGCGGCATTTCTGAATCTTGTTTATACAATATATGGTTTCTTCTTTGCATGATAGAGTTTTAACTTGCATTACTGGATGCAGTGACATACTGCGTTCAGAGACAATGGTTTTCAGAAGTGTTCCTGAGCCCATGCAGTGATTTCCACTACAGAATTGTGTCTGTTTTTAATGCAGTGCTGCCTGAGGGCCTGAAGATCACGGCCATCCAATATTTGTTTTCTGCCTTGTCCCTTGTGTACAGAGATTTCTCCAAATTCTCTGTAGCTTTTAGTGATATTATCTACCTTAAAAGATGATATCCCCAAACTTTTTGCAATTTTACGTTGAGAAATGTTGTGTGGTGAACCCCTCCCCATCCTCACTTCTGACAGGCCCATCCTCTCTGGAATGATCTTTTAATACCCAATCATGTTACTGACTGTTGCCAGTTGACCTAATTAGTTGTGTGATATTCCAGCAGGTTTAGTTATTTAGCATTACACATTACAGCATTCCAGTCTTTTGTTGCCTCTGTCCTGACTTTTTTGAAACGTGTTGCTGGCATCAAATTCAAAGTGGGCATATATTTTTCAAGAAACAATAAAGTTGTCTTTGCACAATTTTCTATTGAATGTAGGGTTCAAATGATTTGCACGTCATTGCATTTTGTTTTTATTTACATGTTACGCAGCGTGCCAACTTTTTTGGAAACAGGGTTGTATGAAAATCCACCAAAGTCTGCATATTTAGCAGAAATACAATTTTAGAGAGCTGTCATTTTTGCTTGATTTGTATAAATGGCTTCAATCTCAGAGATTCCTGCTTATCTCTTCCTTTTGTTAAGGAATAATTTCCATTTTACGTAATGCCTCTGAGAATAGGTCAGTGAATCCAGCGCCTGAATATTAACGATTCAAGTTTCAAAGTACTTCATCAAATGTCAAATAGTGGAGGAAGTCTGACAATTGTTAAGATCAAATGATTGGTATACAGATGCAGTTTAGACATTTCACTGGTAAAACATAAAGTACTATAATTCAGCACTGACCAAGATGATGACCTGTTTTAAAATGTGGTAGCTCTCCTTTGGTGTTTGAGCTTATTTAAAACAGAAAAATTCCAAAATGCATTGAGTTATTGGCAGATGTTGCATTTTATATTTTTTATGATATTTACATCTGTTGTTATACGCTTTATCTATCATTTAAAATAAGGACAATTATTCTTAATCAAAAAATCTTATTGACACCCATAGAAATTGGATTGATCCAAATCTAATACAGGTATCTTCCCATTATTTTATATATAACCTTAAAGTTGAAACTGTTTATCCTATGACCAACATGGTTTCTCGTTAACTGACGAAATAGTGTACGAGAAAAAAAAGAAAGAGCTGCAAAGCAGGGACACAGGAGTGGGCAAGGGAATGATAACGTTCCTTCGGATTGGAGTTTTTTTGCTCTTTATATTTTGAGTTTTTCTGGGTTATCAAACATAGTTGGTTATATTTTTTTCAATGATCATTGTTTGGTTAAAATTTATTTAAAGAGCTTTTTGTTCATATTTACCAAGGGAGCAGATACATCATAATGCAATGTCTATTCTGATAGACCTTAAAAAACAAATATACATAATGACAAAGTAGAAAAAAAGCTTAATAATGTCTGTCTTTTCACAGTCCCTAGCTTGGGTTTCCTTGGTTGGCAGTGAGGTCCATAATGTCATGGCTCTATTTAGGGCAATACGCCTCTCAGACTCTGTTCTGGCTGGACTTGGGGATTGTAAATATAACTCTAGTTGCATGCTGTTTGTTGTGTCGATGTGTCAGAACTCTGTACCAATTGCCCGACAAGACATCTTGGAAACCTGACAACTCATCTAAACCCTGTTGAATGAGAATGGGCTGACAAGCACAGACAAAGCTTCCCCTGATATGTTAGTTAATTAATAAATGCTGAAAAATGGCAGTAAAGGTGAGGAGGGATTTCAGGTCAAGGAGCAATGTTAAAGAATCATCTGGGAGGAACTTGTCAGGCACTATGTGTAGCCTAATCTTGTTTTTCCCTACTTTATGGTAACAGCTCAACTTTGAGAAGTGTTTTTCCCTAGACTGAATTTCTAAATCTATGTGTAGGTGTGGACATCATGCCTACACTATACCTGTGGCTTGGTGGGTTAGCCTGTCAGAGCTTCAAGCAGTTAGTTGAAAACCACAACTTACAATACTCTGACTAAGTGCTGTTGTCGGCGGCAAAGCTAGTTGCTAGCCTGTCCCAAATAGGAAAATTACAAATTTGAAGTAGGCAAATTACAATAATATCAAAGGGAATTCCAAAGTAAATGAATTCCAATAAACCAGTAAAAGTGCAAAGGAAGAGGCAAACACAACAGCACTAAGTATGTGTAGTTGCTGACTTTAGTCAGCTCAGGTGTTGTATTATTCAGTGGGTCCTCTTCATCACATTGACAATATTGCATCATGGGTTTTGCCAAAGATATACAAAAAAATGTTTTTGCAAAACCCCAAAACACGTTCGTTTAGTTAACTAAGTTGTTTCTTCTTTTTTTTACCACACTGTGTTGTTCCTTTGGTGAGTGAAAATAAATGTTAGCTACATTTTAATAAGAACTTTCTACAGCAGTCATTTTTAAAAATAAAACCTTGAGACTGAAAATGTGTTTTTATTATGTTGAGTGTGTTTTTTTTACCCTGTAACATTTCTCACAAGGTCAGAACTGGTTAAATGACAGTCATGTTCTTTTAGTCAGTCAGTCATTTCCATTTTTTTAACCAACAAAAATAACCTCTGTCTCTACTGGGTACCATTTTCAGTGGTCGGTGACAAAAGTAACTACTTTCAAATCTCCCCCACTCACAGATCTCAGTTCATAGGCACTTATCCTGAGAGGGCTAAAAGCAGTGTTAACACAGATGAAAACAAATATAATAGTGGCCGTTGGCAACCGTTCTGCAATCTGACAGGAGTGCAGGTTGAAATCCAAAGTTAAAGCACCCACTTCAAACCCTAGAGACAAAACAACAACTGACACACTGTACATTATTACCCACGGGGGAACAGTGCATTGTCTATTGGACGATGTCCTGAAAGCTGCTGTGGTTAGTTGCCAAGTAATCTTTAACAGGAGACTGGGGATCTGGGTGACAGAGTGGGGTGACGAGGTTACAGCGGGGGCCGTCCCAGGTGAAGCTAAAAGTGGGTGTAGAGGATGTGGTGAGCATGAGTGTCGGCAAAGATGACCCCAAGGCCCTGTTTGGCAGATGCTCCCACCAAGAAAGCCCCTAACAGGATGACACTGGTTCTGAAGGGCCCATGGGGTAAAGACGGATTATGTCTGAGCAGCAGATAAACAGATTATTCCCGAAACAGTGCTGGCTTTTTTAACTGTCAGTCTTGTCACACTTCGAGCACATCCACAATCCCTTGTTAGACACGATTTGCTCTCATAGTTCCATGCCATGTCTGTCAGATGCCACTATCAAATTCTCATTATCTGCCGGGAAAGCAAGTCTGAACATAAATGACCAACCACCTCCATGTGGAATTTATAGACGCCCAGATATTTAGTGATCCTGAGGAAAGTATTGTCACGCATGGGCACCAAATGAGATAAAACTGAACCTGGACTTTTTTTTTTTACATTGATAACTGGAAACTAAACGGTTTAATCATGCCTTGGAAATATGGGCTGCTTACTCTTACGCTGTTTTTCTCTGCTCTTCAAGCGACTGGAATTAAAGGTAAGCTTCGGGCTCCATTTTAATTCAAGGAGACGTGAGCCTTTTGAGTCCGAAGGGCACTAGACTGAGGCTGTACTTCATTCAAACCCGCCGTAACATTGTTTGCGCAGTCTTTATTTCCAATATTCTGGTGCCCAAACATTTCTGAAAAGTAAAAACATATCTCTGAGAGATGTCGCACAGGCAGTAATTGTAGATTTTCATTCAGTACCCAAGACCAGTTTGCATTTTACCATTGAGTTACTGCATGAATAAAGGCAAAGTGGATTCGATTGAATCAAAGTTGCAATCACAGGTCTGTTTTATGGGATGTTTTCGCTGCATGTGATATACCATTTGACAGCTCTTATACAGAGGACTGAGCAATTTCTGTGCCACAGTATAGACGATTTTAAGCTATAGCCAATGTGTGCAGAGCTTTACATTGGCAGTCTGCAAGGTTACGTTAAGGGTAATTGGGTCTAACCAAGCTTTAGGCAGATACAAAGAGCTCTCGTTACGACTGGTATATTACAGCTACCGTCAAAGCTCTTCCGCAAAGGCTTACTGATTCCGCTGACCATACTAATGAAACTATCACGTGTTTTCGCTGAGCATTTCGTAGGACCGTACTCAAATTATATGTTAGAGAAACTTTACTTCATAAGGAGTTATTGTACTATGCATTAGGTGGATACAGTTAGAATACAGTATGGCTGTGAAAAAATGTGGGCAGGATGTCAGCACTGTAGGTTGCATGAGGGCGAAATAACAGCTTGTAAGGCTATAGTGTTATAGTAACGCCTATAAAGAACTTCCCAGCTCGATGCTGATGAGCTTTCCCAGGAGCAGAGCGACATCACAGCACTTGTCACAAGCCTCTTTGACTTATTTGAACATACAGTATGGGTTTATCCCTCGTCCATGGTGGTCGGACTAATTGTTGTTGCATAACACGTTGGCGCCAACTTGGTGATGTAATTGGGACTTATTGAAAACTACAGCTATTCTGTAGCAACAGACGAAAGGTTCAGATGAAATGGCGAGTTAAAAACGTTTTTCAATATATACCTTTTTATTATAATTTTGACCATGCCTGTTCTACATTATACCAGCAGACATTACTAATTTAGAGCGCATGTGCAGTAGAGCATGGCCCTGCCCACAGAATTACCAAAAACCTGATATCCACACTAACAGCTCATTGTGTTTTTTTTTTATGATATCAGAAGAGTACATATTAGGGATAAACTGATCTATCGAGTCTTTAGTAGACGCTGCTGAGGTCACAAAATGTTTTGTAAATCGAGCAGCAATGTACCATGGTACTTGTTACTAGAAATAATTTTGTTCTCTTTTCGAGGCAGTAGGTAGCATACAGTACGTATTTGTTTTGCGTTTTATGGTGCAAAGGGATGGGTGCTGGCTGGCAAAATAAGCGACTGGTAGATTTTGAATGCTAATTTGAAGCTGGGCTTAAAATAATTAAGTGCTTTTAAGGCTGCAAACTATGTCAGAGCACTTAACGATCTTCAGCAACACAGCTGATTTAAATTAATTGCTCCTTAGCAAATTACTCCCTATCAAAAGACCAACAATGGCATTGGTAAAGGAGTTCTAAGAGTAAATACCTTACCTAGATTATTTACTAATTTTATATCCAGGCATTGTAATGTGCAAGAAATGTATAATGTACAGAAATCAAATGTGTATTTATCATTTTATAATTTATACATTTTCCATTCATTATCAGATATATTTTGGGGAGACTTTTGTTATTAAAATATTTATAAAGATAACTTTTGTATAATTGAATTTACATTTGTTGAAATAAGAAGCATCAAAAGATGCAACATTTTTTATTTAATTTATGCCAGGGCACACCGGTACAGAAATGACAAAAGATCGGTATCGGTATCAACACTGGCCGATGGTGGTATATGAATTTCGGCTATCGTTATCAGCCAATAATTTCCTCGTCCGTATATCCCTAGTACACACTCAATATTTTGTTTCAATATCTTAGAGAATAGCTCAAGCTGTTAATACTTGCATGAGCCAATGGACAAAAGCAATAAATAGAACATACCTGCAACTATTTTAGCCAATAATTTTCAAATATCCACCCATGCCAGTGAAGCAAGTATTATTTTCAATGTGATTATGATGTTCATTATTGATCACCTTCATGTTTGTATGACATGGAAATGTACAAACAACATCTAAATTAGAACTGTGGTCTCTGTTTCCTTGGAGACAAGCACAATTCTGAAAAGGCCATGTTACCAGTGTCCCTTCATATTGATATTAATGCTGTTAACATTACTGTCTGCTTATAAGTGGTTTGAATAATGACTGTTGTGAATTACTCTCCCACCACTACAATACAATTCTCATATCTAGAAATTGTAAAACATGACATTTTATTACAAATCAAAGCCAGAGACATAGATATTTGTTTGCACTGTTACTGTATAATTCAACAGCATACTCTCATTTATTTTTGGACAGTCATGAGAGAAATGTACAATTTGACACATCTTTAAATTTTTTAAAAATCAGAAAATATCATAGTTTGAATGCCTTTTTCCTTTTTATTGTCTTTTCAGCAAGGAATTATCCAAGTTCTTGGCAGAGAGGAGTTATCAGAGCGACAACGGAAGAAATCAGTTCTACGCGCTTGGATGAACTTTTGGAAACGACCCAGCAGAACTCTAATATCCGAACCATATTTGATTTGGGAAAGTACCGTGCGAAGAGGTCAGCGGTCTTCCAGTCTGGAGTGAGAGTCTGTCCACAAGAGACCATCAATGAGGTCATTGCCAGCCACCAAGCTTACTACAGGCTCAGAGGTATGGGTTGTCTATTCATTGACTGAGGAATGTCAGAATTACTTGACCTGCATTCTGTTAGCTATTGCATGTTGATATATTAAGCGTCTGCTCTTTTGCCCTTGTAAAAGTGCACAATTTCCTGGTCTAGGAAATGGCCTGGATAGTCTCTATTCAAATGAAATGCTGAAAGTTACAATATAGTGTGTACCAGAGGCTGAGAGAATGAACACGCTAGCAGCCTACACGTCTACACTGTCAAAATGCGCGATCGGAATTATAGATGAATAGATCAGGGCTATTTTTTTGTTATTATTTTTTGGGGTCAATCTGAGATCCGGGGCTATTCATAAAAGATCTGGGGCTATAGCCCAGGCCAAACGACGCCACTGGTGTGTACCAGTCAGAAATGTCTAAAAGCCCACAGTAGCGACCATAGCAGAACCTGCAACTGGATATTTATTTTTTCTAAGTGTAGAAAGTGAGAGAATTGGAGGCTGCGCAGTGTCCAATTTTCTCTTTTGGGCCTTCTTACTATATACAGCACAACAACAAAATGTACCAAAGAAATATGTTTGGAGTAAATGTGTCTGAAATTTGGTGTCAACATGATGTGAATACATTAGTGTGAATACATTTTAACATCCTTGGTTCTTCATAATTTCTGGTATATAGCTTGACTAGATCCATACATATAAAATAGATGCAAACACACTTTCCTACGCATACACACACACATTGTTTTTTTTATCCTTGTGGGTACTGGAGACCTAAAGCTAACCCAGAAGTCCACCTTCCCTATCTCAAAGCCCTAAACCTAACCCTAACCTTATCCTAACAGTAACCAACAACAGAACTATTATGCCTAAACATAACCTTATGTATAATATACAAAGTTTGTGTGTTTATTCTACATTATTGACTTGTGCTGAGAATCTCAAAATGGGCTGATTGAAGGACACACAAGCCGAATTACTACAAGAAATCTCTGAAATACACTTTCAACAATGCTGCATATTTAATCTCATGCACAATGCAGATGCGTTATGTGATTATATAGCTCATTACCCATTGTATCCAATTCGTTACTTTTATCCATAATTAAATAGAGTGGTGTTCACATGGCGCAAGTGATGTAGTAAAACCATGGCAAATAAAGACAATTCATTGCTGAATTGTATCTACAATTTCCCAAGCGAGCAATTTATTTCCAGTTGGGTAATGTATCTCTATATTTGTAACAAAAAGATGCATTACTTCTTACAATTCCTATTGCACGGGGAACCAGGAAGGTGAAGGGTAGGGTTATGTGTCTCACTGCATCACTAAATTGCAATTCATCATAAGAAATAGTGAATCTGTGTTCTCTAAATTGAATGCACTGTAATTCATTTGGAAATGTAAGTTATTTGTGCTTTGAGACACCTTCACCCCCCCCCCCCCACACTGTTCTGTCTCTGGTCAGTTTGTCAGGAGGCCGTGTGGGAAGCCTTCCGGATCTTCTTTGACCGGATCCCTGGAACTACAGAGTACACGGCGTGGGTTCACAAATGTCGACATGAATCCCTGTGTCTCTCTGACCTGGCCGGGAACTTCAGTAACTCAGAAGAGCACCTGAGTATGGTGTACAGGGTGAGAAACCAACAGCATGTCACCTTCTCTTGTGTTTTTTGACTGTGAGCCCCGCAATTAGATGTGTTTTCTAAAAGCAAAGGACACATTTGAAAATAATTTGTACTGTCAAATTACATATTTTTTATTATTCTGCCTTATGCACGGCCAAAACTCGAAAAGCTACCAACACCAAAACAAATGGCAATATCCAAAAGCTTTTATGATATCATGTGAAATAAATGGATTTTAGTACATTTTCCTTAGGAAATAACAGCATTGTTACTTGTGCAATAGCCATAGAGAAAGCCAGTTGTTGATCAAGTTAAAACTTCTGTCCTTCCCCTTTATTTAAAGCTGTTGACATTTAATTACATATCCATCTCTTGAGAAAACAGGGAAGGGATAATCCTGCTCCCATTAACACACTTAATTTACATCTCAAAGAGGGTATAAAATGCGTATCTATTTGCAGACAGCCCTCCCAAGAGCACGTTTCAGTGGTGCTTCATACGCCACGCAGTCTTGAAGTGTTAAGTTTTTTGGTTTGATTGAAGATGGTGTGGTGTGACTCACGCTACAATTGTGATTCTGCTCTCACAGAGGATGAACCTGCGAGATAAGAAGCAGTCGACTGGGTAAGGCAGAAGACAGTATGCGGCCTGCTGTCTGCTGATAGCAGATCTCGACGGATAGCTGTCAAGGCGTGTTGCTTTCTCACACACATTGCGGCCCTCTTAAGTCAGGCTTTGTACTGGACGTGCCACGCGGTGTAGCGCTTACTGTTCATGTGTAGAAGGGCTGATTATGCATACTTATGGGTGGAGTGGCTCCTGAGACATGAATGAATCAGTCACGCGTCTTCAGGCACTATACATACACTGGATGATGGCAATTTGCACTGAATTTATGATAATGAAGCCACGCAAGATGGTACATGAATAGTAATTAACTAGGAATTAGACTTTTATTGGAATATACTGTATCAAGATGACGTTGATTATGGTGTACTGTGGTGCACCAAGGACTTCTAAAAGGAAAATCCATAAGACTAATGTCAATGCTGACATTAGTTCTTAGTTTTTGCCATACATTACCGCGGAATTGCTATTTCACATAACAGAATTACCATCAGTTAGCATAAAAAATCTACCCAAGTAGATACTATATTCAAAAACATTATTGTTCATATACATATGAACAAGGAAGTACATAGGCTACAGTGATCAGTATTTCATTTTGTCTTTTTTCTGCTGCAATTTTTGTTGAAATAAAAAATATTCTGGCAATGTATATACTTGAAAACACATGTACATATAGTGCTTCAAAAATTAACTCTGCCTATTTCCTCCTTTGTCACCTGAAGAGGCGTAGCTGCCACAACCATAGCTGCTGCTGTGGTCACTGAGATTGCAGGTATGACAAGAAAGACACTAACAAGATGTCAACACACTGTATCAAGTTGTGTCAACTATGTATCAAGTTGTCAACGCACTGTATTAAGTTATGTCTACTATGTATCAAGTTGTAAACGCACTGTATTAACATCAGCGTACTGTATCGTAACATGCCAAGTAATTGAATCAAAATGTATCCGTGGTAAATTAAATACACTGCATAGTATAATTACATTTTAATTAACCTTTCAGGTTCTGAGGAGGCCCGGACTTCAGTCCCAGAACCACCTGCTCCTGTGACCAACGATGCCAGGGTCCCTGAAACACCCGAGGGTACACTTGAAACAGAAACCGCTGCTGAGAAGGTAAACCAAACTCATTTTGGGCTTAGATTGCTAACAGCTTGCAGGCTGATTGAAAAGTTAACAGACAGAATGCTTGTGGTTGCTCAGCTGGTGTCTCCCTTTTTTCAGAAAGCTGATATAATTTAACCCCATTGTCTAGTAATACACCTCAAATACATCTCAATAATGGGTTCTATTCATTACCACCAATCGTGGCATAATGTTTTGCATGGAAAAAAAAAGTTTCTATTAGTTATTACAATGGTTCAGGTTGTCTTTCTCAGTTTTAGTCAGTTGTCTTTTGTGACTAGTGAATTGGGCCCTTCTGTATTCTCCTGTTTGCAGGACTCTGAGCTGCCCAACGTGGTCCCGGAGAACCTTGTGGAGGAGATAGTAGAATTCAGCATTGATCTGGTGGACCCAGGTTACAGGGAATTACTGGATGACCCTGACTCCCCCCAGTACATTGACCTTTCTCATCACTTGCAAGACCAGGTAAGATAAAAACATAGCCTGGAGACCTATCTGTTTGTGCTTTTGCCAAATTACGTGAACATGGCTGACACAGAGTTGGTATGATGGCATAAACTGGCTGAAACAAATCTCGCTGGATTGATTGATTTCATTCCGGTTGGGTGACTCTCACATTCTCGTACCCAGTCCTAGCCACAAAAATGTTTTGGCTAATTTGCTCTATTAATTTTTTTTTCATGTTTTTCAAGGAGAAATACCCAACAACACCATAGTAAATACTGCATTTTATTGCAGTAAATAGTACAGTAAATATTACCTTTATATTGCCTTAAATATTGAAGAGTTTAGACATTCAGGTGAGTATAGGTTAGACAGACCTACCAGAGAGCCAGTCTTTGATGATTGCAGCCCTATTCCACACTATTATTTGACTTTTATTATGTATGCAAATATAGTATATTGTATAAGCAATTGAACCACATATAATTTTATTTAATTCAGAATATATATAAAAAGCTGATACAATAAGAAAATGTATTCATGAGTAAGAAAAATAAAAGCACACTTTGATAAAAAATGTAATTCCCACCAAAACCCTGAAATGCATTTATGATTTCTTCTGCATTGTTAACATGGTACATATAAAATATTTTTGAAATTGTGTATAAATGTATTACATTTCATCTGAAATGAACATTTCCACGCAACTGATAATGATGTTATTTAATTTTTTTTTGATCAATAATGACCACACAGAGTCACATGGAAAATATTGCAATGGAAATAAAGTAATTATCTTATCAGTGAACCAACAGATAGTCATCTGATGCTGTACAATGTTCTATGGCATGTTCTTGCAGGTGCCCTCTGAAGGGGTTCATGGTAAAGAGGATTACAGAATGCCACAGGTTCACGAGTCAGTGGCAGAGAAAGCAAAAAGCAGATTACTGATCTCCACTTGGACCGTGAGGGCTGAATTTCCAACCTATATACGTAGACAAATGCTCAGTCCCGATTCTCCGTCTGTCTCCAAAAGAATTCGTTGCACATTTTCCCACATTGACGTTACATAGGCGGAATGGACAAACAGCAGATACACGCGCCAATACGATGCTGTTAAATCTGTGACATATGTGAATGCATGTTTCTGGTTGGAGAATGGAGATGTAGCCCAAAGCGCTACATTCTGTGTAGCGCTACATTCCAGGAATAATCACTTGACAATCCATTTCAACTTCCTTGGAAGTTATATCTGTTTAAGCTCTATTGGAGTGGATGTCTGGATTCACCCATCAGACTCTCAAAGCTCTGTCGGAGAAGATTGTGTCACAAGTGTTCTAAATGTCATCTACGAAAAATAGATATCAGTGACTAAGTGTCCCATTTATACACTCCTCTGCACTGACTTACAGTACTTAACATTTCCTCAGATTACATATAAGTAACTAGTAACACTTATTGGATGTAGTACCTCTGTAGGACTGCTATGTTTAGTGGAGAGGCATGTGTTTCAATAAGCTTTGAACAAAGTCTAATATGGTCCTTCTTCTTCCACAGATGCTCCATGTTTTTGACAAACTCCCAGGATTTAAAGAGATCAGTGTTTTGGGAATCAGGTACGTTAAATGCAAATAAAATTGGCAATAGATTGTGAGACGGAGGAATGCGAGATGAAAGCTGGAAAACCCTACCTGTAAATTAAAATAAATTGCCTCTTACTGCTCTTAAAAATGTATTTAATCAGATCTTGAATAAATGTTGATTTGGCATGGATTCTGGATATTCGAAAACATAACTAGTTCATTCCCACCCAGCTGAAATTCAGTCAAATGCCAGGAAATATTTTTGTGCAAGCAAAGCCATTCTGTCATGCTGCAGGTTGAGCCCTAGGGTATGCTGATTAATGAGAACCTGATACGTTGTTAGTGTGATCCATATGCATACTAAAAATACATACAGCTGTGTTGTAACATTAAATGTCATTATGTTTTTACGTACAATGCAAAAGAATAGTGCAGGTTTTATCACCATATTAACCAAGCAATGAATAATGTTCTATTTCCTTTTCAGGTGACATGTCATTATATCTCATACTAATGGCCTCTTTATTCCCTTCCTCTAATCTAAGCGAGACCCTGGAGAGTGACGGGTAATTGAATTACTGTGATGAGAGCCATCTTGAATGGTAGTTGCTGTTTCTGTCTGTCTGTGCTCGTCCATGCCAGTTTGCTGCTTTGCTCGGTGTATATCTTCCTCAACTGTAACACAGGGCCCAAATAGAGAAGAATCAGATAACATCAACAAACGGCAACTCTGTAATTACTCTGCTTTTTGAGCCTCCTTGATGGGTCAATAAATCAACAAGGGATACTGTTAAGAAATGACGATCAACATCAGTGGAAACTGGACTCGGATTTTATTTCCCTTCTGTGACTCAATGACGGTTAACATTGGAAATATGGTTATTTAATTCTTTCTGAAAGGCTATTAATGCTTCTGGCTTCCTCATCTAAAGATGGAAGGAAAGTAAGCATTTCAATATAAAGCCCTGTGTGAACGGAATAATTGCCTAATTTGCGTGCCCTGTGGTGGGCAGTGCTGCCAACAGCAATAACCGCCATGCCAGTCAGTGGCTTGAGCCCGCTCCACTAATCTGATAAAGGAATCACAACTCATTCGACCTTTGCCTGCGCGCCACTATTGACAGAAACAAAAAGGAAAGAAATACACCATTGATGTATCATTACCATTCTAATCAAAATTCCATTTAACTAATCTGTTTACCCATCCGGCTTCTCTAAGATAGAGCTGAATATTGATAGATTTTTGATTGTGTCATTAAAGTCGGCAAGAAAAAAAGTGATATATTTTCATGCTCTGCATTCCAAATATGCTATTTCTGAATTTGTATTTAAACTCTCCAAATCTTATACCTGACAGTTGATACCTTTTGTTTTGGTTAATGTATTTTTAATTGCTTATAGCTTTTATAAAAATGTGTAGTGCAATGTGTAGTATCACCAAGATTCGCTATGCACAATCAGAGCCGGTTCTAGGCATAAGGTTAGGGCGCCCGATCGCTAGGGGCGGGAGAACCCCAAATTACATTTTGCTTAGGCAAGAGGGGACCCCAAAAGGCTAGAGCCGGCACTGCGCACAATGCTTCTCTCTCAAACAATTTTGTGCTCTTTCAGACCTGGAGGAGTGACAGTGCACTATTCTCTGGTCTTTGAGACAATTTCACCAGAGAATGCCACGGGGACTCCAGCCACAGCTGTGTCCAGCCTGCGGGAAATGGTGGCCAACTCTTTAAGTGAAGAGGCTTCTCTGCCAGTGGATCTACAGTCCTTAAACTTTGAACCAGGTATCTGAATTACAGTGAATAACTTATAACGTGCATGTTGTATTTGTGAATGACATGATTTCCTAATATTTTCAACCTCATTCCACAGTAAAAGTGATTCCACTAACTACTAAACCTGCCAAGGAAGCTGTTGAGGAAGTGTTTGAAGATGTAAGTATTATATTTATTAATCTAGACTACCAATAGTAAAATATCAAACCTTATGTATCAACATGCTTTTTTGTTGTCTTTTCCTTTACAGTTCAGTAACCCAGCTCTACACAACCACATGGAAATAGTCACAGATGAGCCAGAGATTGCTGTGGAGAAGCCTCGTCTGGATGTTCCACTCGGACCTGTGGATAAAGATAAGGCTCTTGTCACCCTACTGGACCCTACTGGAGACATTCCAGATGGTGAGGAAAAGGCACCACCAGAGAGAGGTGATGTACCCTACATCTACGAGGATACTAGTGAATCCATGGACATTGACGAGAGTGAGTCTGAAGCAACAACTGAACCGGAAGAGGTTCCGTTTATTACACATATGATCGAAACCATCCAAGCCACTCATAAGGGAACTGGTGAGCTTGTAAGACACTACTTCCTAACTACTACTCCTCAGGACTCTGTTGCTGAGCCTAGCATTCCAGAGGAATACCCTGAGCCTCCTTTTGGAAATGTAGTCCCTACTAATGGGTACCCTGTCTTACCCCCTGAGGATTTGGATATTACCTCTGCTCCTAAAAATGAAGGTACAGAAACAGACAATCCAACTGGACTCCCTCCTAACTGGATATCAGAAGATGAGGCTGTGGTGGAGGTGGAGGCAAAGCCCACTCCCACCACTCAGATTCTTCTCACAACAGCCAATGAGGAAGAGGCATCTGACACTGTATTACCTGTGACGACTCTTTCGGCCATCACAGATCAGCCTGCCACTAAAGCAATAGAGGACAATGAAGTTGAGGAGGATCTTGAACATGTTGTAGTTGAAGAAGAAGAGACAGAATATGAAGAAGAGGTAGTAGAGGTAGTAGAGGAACAAGAACCTGAGAAAGACATAGTTGAGGTATTGGAACCTGAGGAAAATGTATTTGTGGAACCAGAACCTGACAAAGAAGTAGTTATGGTCTCAGAAACTGAGAAAGAAGTAGTTGAGGTATTGGAACCAAAAGAAGAGGTAGTTGAGGAAGCAACACCTGAGGGAGAAGTAGTTGAGGAACCAGAAACTGACAAAGAGATAGTTGAGGTCTCAGAACCTAAGGAAAAAGTAGATGAGTTCTCAGAGTCTAATAAAGAGGTAACTAAGATATCTAAACCTGAGGAAGGGGTAGTGGAGGTCTCAGAACCTGAGGGTGCGGTAGTTGAAGTCGTGGAAGCTGAAGAAGAGACAATTGATGAACCTGAAGAAGATACAGATAAGATCTCAGAACCTGAGGAAAAGGTAGTCTCAGAAGCTGAGAATATGGTAGTCGAGGAGCCAGTAATACTTGAAGACTCAGAACATAAGGAAGAGATAGTTGAGGAACCAGTACCTGAGGAAAGTGTAATTCGGAAGGATGAGGATGCAGTTGAGGTCTCACAATCTGAGGAAGAGGGAGCTGAAGTTGTGGAGTCTCAGGAGATAGTTGAAAATCCAGCAGAAAATGTAACTGAGGTGTCAGAACCAGATCAAGAAGTAGCTGAGGTCTTTGAACCTGAGGAAGAGATAGTTAAGGCACCAGAACAAAATGTGGCACCTGAGGAAAAGGTAACTGAAAAAACAGAACCTGAGGAAGAGGTAGTTAAGGCCCCACAACCTGCGGAAGAGGGAGTTGATTTCTCTGAAACTGAGAAAGAAGTATTGGGGGAACCAGAATCAGAAAAAGAGTTAGCTGAAATCTCAGAATCTGAGCAAGAGGTAGTTGAGGTCTTGGAATCTGAGGAAGGGGTAGTTAAGGTCTTGGAACCTGAGATTGTTGAGGTCTTGGAACATGAGCAAGAGTTAGTTGAGAAACCAGAATCTAAGGAAGAGGTTTTTGACTCCTCGGTACATGAGGGAGAGGTAGTTGAGGGTCCAGAAACTGAGGAAAAGGTAGTTGAGGAAACCAAACCTGATGAAGAGGTTGATGAACTCAAACCTGGGGAGGGGATAGCTGAGAAAGAGATTGTTGAGGAACCAGAATCTAAGGACGAGGTTGTTGGTGTCTTCGAAACTGAAGGAGAGGTATTTGAGATCTTGGAACCTGAGGATGATATAGTTAATGAACCAGAACCTAAGGAAGAGGTAGTTGAAGTCTCAGAACCTGACGATGAGGAAGCTAAGGTCTTAGAGCCTGAAGAAACGGTAGTTGAGGTCTCTGCACCTGAAGAAGGGATAGTTGAAAAAGCAGAACCTGAGAAAGGTGTTGTTGAGGCCTCAGAAACTGAAGAAGAGATAGTTGAGGAACCAGAACCATTTAACGAAGGAGCTGAGGTCTCAAAACATGAAAAAGAAATAGTTGAGGTCTCGGAACCAGAAGAGTCAGTTGAGAAAACAGAACATGAGAAAGAGGTTGTTGTCAAACCAAAGCCTGGAGAAGAGATTGTTGTGGAAGCTAAAGAAGAGGAAGTTCAGGAAACAGCACTTGAGGAAGATGTTACCAAATCATTAGCAGGAGAAATTAAAATGATCCAACCTGTGGATTCTGTAGAGGGCACTCCCTTTGGAGAGGAAACTGAACCTCTTGAAGAAGACAATATTGTGCCAAAAGAAGACCAGTCATTTGAGGAGGAAATTGAGGACCTGCTACCTGAATACCCTGGGTATGAGGACATCTACCACGAGGAAGCTGTTGATACTGTGGAAGAAACAGGTGAGCAGTGCACATTATTAAAACAGTTCCAGACCTGTAAAGGACAGACACTAGGCAGAGATAATGAAAAATTAGAAGCAATACATTTGAACAATAGAGCTGTGCAGTTGCATTACAGCTAATAATTAGAGTCACAGGGAGGAGATATATTAATGGTCTGTGTTTGGACTGAGTGCCCTGCTGCCTGCTGATGCCTTTAATGTTGCATTTATCATTTCATATGCAGTAAATAAAAGGCTTTGGCGAATTCATTAATTACCAATGCTTACATCGCTGAGAGCTTACCTTATCAAATGATGCATACATATTTTTTCATGAAAAAATCTGACAAATATTATTAATAAAAAAGGCCCTGGCAGGAATAAAGGGCTTGCCTGGAACTCTTCCGACCCTGCAGTCATGTTGGCAATATAACTGCACATTCAATATAAATTAGGATTATATATTTCGTGTTGGACACTGGGCAGACATTTGCAGTACTGGTAAAACACACTTGATGGTAATGGTTTGTGACTTATTGAAATATCCTCTCCTGTTTCAAAACACATCAGGGGACAGAGAATCTGCTTCGTTGCCAGATGGGAGGGAAAAGGGGATAGCAGAGACAGCACAACCCATCCCAGATTCTATACCCACACCACCTGGAGAATCTGACACTGTGCCTGAGGTAAATGTCAAAGGGTCACCTTCAGAGCTAGAGCCTATGGAGGAGGATGTTGAGGAACCTGATGTGACTGTTATTGATGAAGAAGAGTCTGAAGAAGAAGTCATGGAGGTCTCAGAACCTAAGGGCATTAGTGTACAAGACCTTGCTGATGAACTTGATAAAATGGACCTGGTGAGCACAGAGCTCATTGACCTTCCAGAGGCGAGTGGATACCCATTGGCTCCTGAGGAGCACCCCTTTGAGACCACTGCATCACCACCGCTGAGATATCTGACCACTCCCTCCATGACCACAGCCAGCAAGGGAAGAGAGCTGGTGGTGTTCTTCAGCCTACGGGTAACCAACATGATGTTCTCAGATGACCTCTTCAACAAGAGCTCCTCCGAATACAGAACACTGGAGAGCACCTTTGTGGAACTGGTGAGTGAGTACGGAATAATGTTCTTGAAGAGATAAGAATGACAGCTCTTTTGTTAAAAAAGCAGCAGGTGTCTGAACACAATGTCATGACATTTAAAGAAAAAGATAACAATCAAACGAGTGAGAGAGGAAAGAATAGGAAGTAGGCCAGAAATGACAAGATCTGTCTTTGACTATTTAGGCTAAATTGACAAGCAACAGAGGAACACTATATTTTCACTGTCTTTTGTCGTTCAGGTCCTTATTACTGAAAGAAAGGTGCGGTAAAAGCCAGCACCTTGGTTTATGACTTAGATATTATGTGGAGAGGAAGACCTGCTTTAGACAAGTTTTGATACAGCATTGCCTTGATAGTTAGTTTAAGTGATTGGATTTAATCGTTTAGATAAATTGTACTGTACTGACCTATATTTAATGGCACTCAGATTCATCGGGCTTGCTTATCTCTTGCTCTTTTAACTATTCAAAGTCTGGTATTCCGCTGGATTCCTTTTCCTCTGACCAATCGGATGTGCTTGTTTTAAAATGTAGTTAACTATGCTGTTGCTTTCAGAACAAGGCACATTCAAATCATGCAACCGAAGGGATGTTGTAGGGGCTGTTATTGGCATAGCTAACCTTGCTTCACCTCTCTGCTGAACTTGACATGTCAGATAGGAATTCTCTCTTTTCTAGTTTCCTTTACTGGTTAGTTGTGTTGTCAACAGACAATTTAGATTGATTTGATTTAATTATCCACGTGAGCAGATTAATTTGTCTCACATCCATGCTAAAATAAATGCAATGATTCCCTTATTATACACTGTGGCTCGTTTAGAACAGAACCAATTCGCTCTGTTCTGATTACGTCTGGTGCAATGAGGTGTGGGCTGAAATATAACTAACAGGATGTATATGTGTCTCCAAACTGACGTGTCTTGTTCTTCACATTGACATTTTTTGAAGATGATAAGAAACAAAAAATAGGATGCCAATTAAAGAGTAAGCTATGAGTTGAATGACCCGTTTGATAAGCTGCGGTTGTACAGAATAAAAATACAGTAAGTACAGGAAAATGTTTTACGGAGCATCCCTTTTAGGTGACTCAGGTTACTAGAAAATCCTGCCAGCTTTGATCAATGTTCAACTCGCGATCAAATGAGGATGAGTTGAGGTACTAACCGATCTCTGACTATTACTTGTCAGATTCGTTAATTCGTCCATTTAGTTTGTGGTGGAACACATGAAACTGACCTTAAATAATTGTTATTATTTAAGGTCAAGCTATTCAGAATGGTCTCAGAGGTGTTCACCAACTGTGATTGACCTGTTGGAGACCCCTAATGTAGAGCAAGAGAGGGTGATAGGGCAGGAGTGTTGATTTATTTCATAGGCTAAACACATTTTTTCCACTTTCTGTTGTTGCTGCTGTACTTCATTTAATGTCCTTATGTGATTGACCCCATAGCCCCATGGTCACTAAAAGCATGCTGGTAACCTCTCGGCCTTCGGGGACATCTGGATACTCTGATACAGCCGCCTGTTTGGGGCCTTTCTCGGGCTTTGAAATGACACTATTTGTAAACCGAAGGGACAACGTGCCACCCTGAGAAGTTAATGGATTTTAAATGCCAGCTTATTGTTAACGTATGCATGCGCTTGTATCTAGATGAATGCATGATAGAGCCATTACGGCCACCTGCACTGCAGTTACATTTACATGAGTCACATCGGCTGATGCTCTTAAGCAGAGCGACTTTCAGTATGTGCATTGATGATTGCAGACCTTAAGTACCTTCAGCAATTAACAAATAGTTTTATAATTACAGTGTGGTGGAGAAGGGACGAATGGGCCAATCAGGAGGTAGGGGTG
>JACXGI010002563.1:56929-72261 GCA_016801175.1 Esox masquinongy
ATATATATATATATATATATATATATATATATATATATATATATACACACACACACAGTATACAGTATTTGCTCAAGATGTTGGTGCAACAATCCTACCTGTTACTGGAGACCTGGCCGAACAAAGACATTGACGGTGCTGGAGGTGAGTCAGGAAGAGGGAACTACCTGGGTAGAGAAGATGAGCTACAAGGCCTCTTCCTCCACAGTTCTTGTTGGCAAACATGCATATGCCGGAGAGTATGCTCTGTGACCTCAGAGTAAGGCTCCAATCACAAAAGGGAACCTTTATTTTCACTTCACCGTGTTGACCTCCTTATTTGCTTCAGAATCTAAGCTGAGTCACTCCACGTCCTAAAAGCTGTTAGGGATCGCATGGGCAAATACTGCAGCATGATGCCAAACGATGCCTCCCTCGCAGACAAGCTCAACACATTCTATTATCGCTTCAAGTTGGAGAACGATAAGTCAGCCAAGGAGGCTCTTGCTGTTACAGAAAACGAGTGCCCTCAGTCTCTAAGGATAATGTGAGGGGCACCGAATGTTGTGAATACTAACCAAGCTGCCGGCCCAGATGGCATCCCGCGGTCATTTCCTCAGAATGTGTGCCAACCAGATGACGAACATATTCATGGACCTGTTCAACGTGTTCCACTTGTTTCAAGGAAATCCGCCGTCATCCGAGTAACCCCCCCCCCCAAAAAAAAATAACAAGGTAACGTTTGTAATGTCCTAATGACTATCGCAGTGAGCACTGTAATCATGAATTGCTTCAAAATGTTTGTCATGGCCCACATCAGTGGCAGACACCAATTTAGCCTACCCCTAGAACAGACCAACAGAAGATTTCCATTTCTCATGCAGTCTCAATGCCCCTGTTGAAGAGAAACATCTGAGAATTCTGTTCATTGGCTATTTTATTCAGGGAAGTGGTAAGCAAACTAATCTGATGTTGCCAGGACAACAACCTTTGCTTTCACGTCAATGGAGCCACAGTAGACAAAGCCTGCAGTTTAAGGTTCCTCTTCAGGCGGATGGGACTTGTCATGGACCATCAAGGCCATCTGAGAGGCAATTTTATATAAGCCATTGGACTGCTTAACAATTAAAATGGACTGACCGACCACATACTGACCGACCACGTGCCTCAAAACATTTCTTTCTTCCTTTTCTTTTTTTACATGAGAGTTGTTGGAGTCTTCAGCAATGACTTAATTTTTCAAACTTATTTAATTCATTTGTGTGTGATGTATGTACATACATATGTACATTATGTATTTATTATGTGTATAGTTTATTTTGCTCATGTGGTACATCCAATTCTTTTTGAGCTACAAAACAAACAAGTGTTTTATTTTACTGAAGCAATATAGCTAATTATGTTCTTGTCTAAGGGACACTGAGAAATAAAGTGGTTAGATGTTGTTTCAATTTGATTCAGATTCCCAGCTATGTAAGTGGGCAACCACTGAAGTGTTTTGCCCCTTGAGGATATGAATTACTAAAGATTTGGCACTTCACTCAAAATCTGTGCATACTTAACTTATAATTGTAGAGAGCAGGCTCTGGTCTCTGTGGGCCTAAAATGGTAGCGCTTTAAATCACTTTGACAAAAGCAATGAATGAAAAGATTCCTGCTCTGACTGTAATAGCCTGTACTGATAAGCCTTGGGATCTCTGCCTGCATCACAGCTGTGACCCACAGTCCTTTTTGCCCCTTAAAGACCAAAACACTGTTCAATGTGCTTCCTGTCAGTAACAGTTCTAAATTTACTCAATATTTCCATTTTAAAGGAATAATTGATGGCAAGGTTTATTTCCACCTGCCTTCTCTCATCTGTGCTCAGAATCTGAGCAGTATCACAAATGTCAGAGTTTCTATGATTCAGAGAGAAGGTGCTGGTTGAGATTTGGCAGACTCCTCAAATAGATTTCCAGACCTATTGCCTGCTCTCTGGCCCCATTTTTTACTTAGTTCAAAGTGAATAAATGAGAGGAGCAGAGAGTGAAAGTGAGCAAAAATGTACATTGTGAAATGGGGCGTTTCTGGTCCTGGCTTCTCCATTCAATACTTTCGTTGTACTTGCAAATTGTATTCTATATACTCTCATTTTGAAAAATAATGCCAACTTCAATCAAACATACTGACGGTGGGACTGGGCTTTGACCCATTTCATAGATGATTACAAAATAGTCAACAAATTAATGTAATGGATGAATTTAATAGGTAAAAACAGTATGCTATTGCATTACAAGTATCAAAGATAGCAGTTCTCTGGAGTCATTGAATGGTGTAAAATCAATGTGTGTTATGCAAAGTTGTGTATTAAGTTGTATTTAGGTAAAATCGTTATGTTTCTACGTCTTGTATTTTTACTAATAACAAAGTAGAAAGCCACTGAGCACCCACCCCTCGCCACTAGCTCCCTGGGGAATCCCTATTGAAACCGGATGCAGTTCCAATTGCCATCATAAGGGTCGGTCCAAATTACAAAGGCTGCCCCCACACTTGTATGTCGAACACAGGAGATCTCAATGTGTCAAATTTAATCAGCACAACTGAATTGTTTAACAAGACTGACCTGATCTTCGAGGTGCGTAGCTAGTTGGTAAATTCTTTTTGAGGTGCGTAGCTAGTTAGTAAACTCTTTTTGAGGTGCGTAGCTAGTTTTTAAACTATTTGAGGTGCGTAGCTAGTTAGTAAACTCTATTTGAGGTGCGTAGCTAGTTAGTAAACTCTTTTTGAGGTGCGTAGCTAGTTGGTAAACTCTTTGAGGTGCATAGCTAGTTGGGAAACTCTTGAGGTGCGTACTGTAGCGAGTTAGTAAACTCTAGCGAGTTAGCTAAGTCTGATAATCACTCTCCCTTGCACTGGCAAGTGCACTTGCAAGTACCTTTTAGATAAACGCCATTCACGGGCTGTGGTGTAGGGTTTAGCAGCTGTCTACTTCGTGACTGGAGGACAACCGTTATTTGTTAGGTGCTTCATTTACAGCAGTGAAATGCTTAAGGTCCCTTTTTCATACCCAGAATACTAATTTTGTAAAAAAAATAATAATACAACATGGAAGATAAAAGGTATTAAAGCAAGGAATACATACAGTGATACATATAATTATAACAATTAATACATTTATAGTATGTAAATATATATTTTATATGATTTTTGCTCATATTTTAATGAGCTTCCCCAAGCAAGGCCATGTTTGAATAAAATTCATACTGTTTGACTGATTGTAGGGATGGGAAAACATGAATTACATGAATTGTTATGAATTATTGTAAATATTGCAAGTCATAAATGAACATAGAATACAAAATACTATAGTGAACCAATGAAAAAGGAACTTTTTAAATACAGAACATACACAAAGAGACAATTTCAGTTATTCAACAAAGACAAACTGAGTCAATGTAGTCAGTAAACAACTATCACCTGCCATCTATAATGGAACAGGGGGCTTTTACACATTTAGAAAATGAATTATGACACCTCTATCTGAAATATTTGACCTTTGAATAAGTACTGTGCAGGGATCTGGTAAATAATGGTATATGGTATAATATTCAGAATATATTTTTAAAATACAGACTTCTTAATTATATTGTTAAAATTATATTGGAAAGTACATGGTGAAAATATATACAGAAGTTTTTTTTTTTTAAAGAAACACAACAGAAATACTGTCCACTCAGTAGTGTACAAAAAACTGGTGTATGGGGAAGAACTCTTTAAACTACCACACAGTAACTAAGGACAATGTAACAATGTAACTGTTATTAGAAAGTTTTCAAACTAAGTGAAGGTCAGAATCAATGTTTTTCATGTCTAAGAGGAAAAAGTGAAGCAGTTGCTTTTACATTTATTTACAGGAAAGGATTTGTCCTACAGCATGTACCTTTAACAGTCTTTTCTGGATTGTATCTCGGTTTCTGTCCAGTTGCTGCCGTACCTGCAGTCCAATCTAACAGGATTCAAGAAGTTGGAGATTCTGAACTTCAGGAATGGCAGCGTTGTCGTCAACAGCAAGGTGAAGTTCACCAAGTCTGTGCCGTACAATGTGACCCAGGCCGTCCACTGTGTCCTGGAAGACTTCTGCAACGCTGCAGCCATGAGGCTCAACATTGAGATCGACAGTCACTCTCTGGACATAAAACCTGGTATGAGATAAGCCCCTGTCCTTGTCACTACTGGCATGCTGTTCACTAGTTAGGCACCACCTGAAGCTCTCACTTTATCCCCAACGCCCAATATGGGCACCGCACTTCATGGCTGTGTTGCAGATATTTTAATTGTGATGTTTACAGATTGCGAAACAAATATAACAGTGAATATACAGCCGTGACATAACATATTTAGCATGTAGGATATTACATCCACACACACTAAAATCAGTCAAATAATTTCATCGTCTCCCTGAGAGAAAGAGGATCTTTAAAAGACAGATACTTTATGTGGCCATTTCATTAATACTGATTCTACAATTCTCCCCTTCCTCGTTGCTTTTTTAACAGCTGACCAAGCAGATCCCTGTAAGTTCTTGGCTTGCAATGACTTCTCTCGCTGCGTGGTGAACCGCTGGTCTCGGGAGGCCGAGTGTCTGTGTGACCCGGGCTACATGACACTGGATGGCCTGCCCTGTCGGAGCATCTGTGTCCTGCAGCCTGACTACTGCCAGAACGGGGGCCAGTGTGAGATAGTGCCAGGGCATGGAGCCACTTGCAGGTACCTTAGAGTAACCGTCTCCTCATTTAGTGAAGTGGCAGTGCTGTATGTCTGTGGATATCGAACATTGGTTGCAAGCAATCTATTGTTAGTGCTACCTAATATTTACAATATCCGCTGTCATCACTTGTTGTTTCTGTGACCCGTTGCAGTGTTCAAATATAACGTTGTTCTCCTTGTTTTGTCTCTGTAAAGTGCTAAGAGGAAAGCAATTACACTACAGCGTTCTAATAGCACATACAACACGACACGCGCGCGCAGCATTTGATGAAGTGTACCATTCACTACATGCTCTAACCCAGTGTCTCTGACCTCTTTAGATGTCCCATAGGTAAGCTCTGGCAATTTAACGGGGAGCGCTGCACTGAGCTGGTGGCCCAGCCGCTAGACCCCTTCCTTTTCATAAGCTGCTTTGTGGGCTTCCTGTCCTTTGTATATGCTGCGATAGCTCTCATGATATTCATGTACACACAATGTAGACGGACCAGAGACACGGTGACATTGGCGTAAGCGAAAGCCTTTTCTTCACTGTGTTGATTTGTATGGTACATGTATTTAGCTGTGCAATATGCATTTGTTCAAAGCCCTCTTCCAAGTGCCTTTGGAAGGTGTTCAGGCCCATTCACTTTCTTCACATTTTATTGTGTTATAAACTTAAATCATAATTGGTTAGATAAACTTTTTGTTGCCGTCTATCTTCACACAATTCCCAATAATGATGAAGTGAAAACATTTTGTCCATTGACTGAAAATAAAAAATGGACAGATTTCATCTACATAAGTATTCAGGCCCTTTATGCACTACTTTGCAGAAGCACCTTTGATAGTGATCACAGCTTTGTTATGCCTCTATCAGCTTTACACACCTGGATTAAAGGTTGGGTGTGGCGCATCTTGGAAGAGGGTTGGTGGTTCCAAACTCCATCTATTTTACAATGACACTGTAAAGTGTTGGACCTTATGTAGACAGGTGTGTGCCCTTCTAAACCATGTCCAATCAATTTAATTGAAGACATCTCACGGATGATCAAAGGACACATGATACATATGACTTCAGTTTGGAGTGTCAGTGCCAAAGGGTCTGAATTCTTATGAACATGATATATTTAAGTTTTAAATTTTCATGAAATTGCCATACATTTGTAAAAACGTGTTTTCTCTGTGTCATTATGGGGTTTTGTGTGTAGATTAACGGCAAAAAGATGTTTAATCAATTTTAAAAAAACATCTAGAATAAAACAAAATCTGGAGAAAGTAAAGGGGTCTGAATACTTTCCGAAGGCTTGGTATATACATACTGGTTAGAGATTTGGTCTGATGGGCTTTTAGACCTGAGAGCTCTACTGTAGACTTAATTCTCTTGTACTTGAGGTTATCAGACAGAGTGACGTTGTGCTGACATTATAAGCTCCCAGCTTGAAGTCACAGACTTTCAGACAATGTCATAATGACTCACTGGAAACAATAAAGAAAAGGTCTTTGTAATGTAATTTTTATCTTAATATAATTTATATTATGGCTACCTGATTAAACATATTCAGCTAAGTAATAGAGGTAAAAGAGAAATTAAATCTTGGTTATCACATTACATGAATCTTAAATGCTAACCATTATGCATTTTATAAGCATAAAGATGTACAGTACTGTGCAAAAGACTTGGACACCTGAAAGTCAAACTTATTTGGGTACTAAGTGTTTTAATTTAAAATAATATATATAAAAACATGAATATAATATATATATATATATATATATATATATATATATATATATATTCTTTCTTTATTTTACAAATAAACACTTACTATCTAAATAAATGACTTTAATAAATTACTTTTGAAGAATACTGTATTTCTGTAAAGCCCATGGGACAAAAATCATAAACTTCAAAATCCTTCACCAACTAAGCAAACCACTTCACTATTTAATTAATGAATACAGACAAAGTGTTCAAGCAAAGGTTAAATGTCTGCCGCTTTAGTTCCCTCTGTCATCAGGTTAGTCAGTGTGTAATTGTACAAGCAGCTTTTCTGGGGGGCTTCACCCCACCAGGAACCAGTCAACACACCCACACAGACTTGGATTTGCCATCTCCTATTAACATGTGTGCTTTCCAAATGGCACCCTATTCTCTATAAAGTGCACTGTGTCTTATCTGGGCCCATGCACTGCTGTACATAGGGAATAGGGTGCAATTTGGGACACAGTAGTACACTCACACAGTCTAATCCAGTGTCTAGACCAGGCAGCACCACATACAGTCCACAACAACAACAACAGTTTTGAAAAGTCTTTGAAAATCTAAAGGTTAGTACCATACAGGGCAATGACAGTATCTAGTTATAAATAGGATGTTTGCTTGGGTCAAATATAGAGCAACCCCCCCTCCTTCCAAAAACAGAAAATAAGTAAAGGAAGGAAATGTAGGGCATACAATCACGGCATAATTGAAAATAATTTAATGGTCTAATTATCGATTAGATGTTATCACTCTATTGGTCTGTAAAGAAAGTGAAGGTACAACACAGAGGATACTACACCTTCGCCCTTGCGAACAAAGTGTCATTCCACCATGATAAACAGACAGGTCTCTACTGTGATTTAACGACTAATGCATGTTATTTACAGAAAAACCTCTTATCATGCATTAACACTGTGATTTTGACCATTGGAATTACATACATTTTACTTGCGATTGTTTTCTTGTTCACTCCTTTGTCTCGTTCTTTTTGTCTAAAACGTTTTTTAATGCCTTTTTCTTTTGTAGATACCCAGACAAGTCTTCAAGTCTTCCGGGCCTGAGCAGTTAAGACAATACGGGGTTGAATGACATCAACGTTACATATTGAGGTAAGGAATTAATTTGTTTTCTCTCAACTTGTCTTTTTCTTTCATTATTTCACTACCAGTTAGTCAGAGAAGGCCAATGGCATTAAGTTACATCAACAAAAAAAAGTCAGCTAATCAAACCTTGACGTATACATTAAATATATATATGGTGGTTGACGTGACATGGCCTTTTTGTGGTTTACGAGCGTCCAGCACAAATAAATAAAATTTAAATTTGTGAAAAACATTTAAAGTTTAAACTTGAATAACACTAAGGAAAATAAATGCAACTCTCCTCAATAAAGTTCAGAATGATAACACAGATATCTATTTGTGAGTCTGATATTTTAAGTCCAGGCATATTTCTGCTTTGTAATATGGTGAGACACTATATTATGATATTTGAACGGGCAATTGTTTGTAGACCCTTGGGGAGGAGGGGTCCTTGTTCCACCAGGAAGTAGACATGGAAGGGGTAGGTGTGAGTTGTCTGTTGTCATTTTTTCAACAAATCAAATCTTTTTGGCACTTCAGTACCCTTTCCCTGTGTCTTTTAGTCTGATGCTTTTTACATGAAAATGCCAAAGATAAATGACTTTTTTTTGGTCATGATTACTTGTAGATCTATGTTACCATGTTGAAGTGGGTATGCTGCTAGGATGCTAGCACATAACCACAAGGCTCAATCTTGTGCTATGTGCATGAAACCTCATATGATGTGACACTATATCATGTTGTGGGACAGGTTTTGCTGGTCACTTCATATGATCCATTCGTCACACCATATGAAATGAACTGCATTTACCTACACACAGAATAATTACTAATTTGATCTAACAGTTTATTCTTGTATTTTATAACTAATAGCCAAGCTTAATGTATGTTTTGTGCTTTTTAACACTTTTTTGTCTATCATCACATGAACACAAGTGAACTAGGCTGAAGCCTGGTTTTATAGCCGGGCCGGCCTTGAATGCCTTGATTGCTAATTCGTGGGTTTTAAATTTTCTTTTAGCGGACCTCTCACAGTTAAAGTAGCCTACTATTTTACCTTTGAAGAAGACTGTACCTACACCATTTGTCATACTTACTCATTACTAACCTAACCTTGTTTATATGACTGATTTACTTAGGGGTAGTTATGAGTAATCAATACTTACCAGTAGTTAATATTCAACAGACTTACCTGTAAACAATTACTCATGATACTATTCTTTATTAGTGTGTTCCTCACTAGAAATATGGTTCTTCACTAGTCCTGTGTCCGATAACCAAGTGCTACAAAATGTTTGGTGGCACAATGTTTCACATCTTTGTGTGATTGTTCTTAAACATTTTTGTTTCAATGTTAAATGCATATAATACATGTTTTTGCATTGACAAATTGTAGTGTGGTGTGGTTCATCCTATGGTGTGACACTTTATTATTTGGTGTGACATTCAGAATTGTGACCAAAAAAAACTTTGTTAGTGATAAATCATAAAAATCTCAATGGAACACGTAAAATAGTATCAGCAAGAGACACAAGAATTATGTTAGATTTGTAACACGTTAATCTAAAATATATTGAAAGATTTAGAACAGATTGAGAACTGACTTTGCGTGATGATTAAGAAAAATAATACACAAGTTAATGAATTTTAACAAGGAAATGCTAGATCTCCGGATAGTCATGATAAAGAATTATGATAAAGTGAATTTCCTAAGAAAAGTATACCCCATTTTCATTTTATATACAGTAACTTACATGTCACACCATATGACAATTTTAGACAATAATACACCAAATGGGTGAATAAATTCAGATTCCAATACAAAATCTTAGGGACCACATATATTTTTGGAAATCTAAGATTCAATCATTTTCATGCCTAATATTTGAAGTAAAAAAACAACTTTTTTCAGGCTTATGTCAACCACCCATATATATTTTTTATTAAAACACTTACTACCCAAATAAATGGCCTTAGTTTGACTTTCAGGTGCCTCAGACTTTTGCACAGTACTGTAATTATTGTACAAACAAATGGGTCTGAATGGCCAACAAATTGCTCCATTATCTTTCTTCAAGTTTACGGACAGGGCTCAAATTGGTTTAGAGCCGAGTGTATTTCCACTGTAAGCTGCAGACAGACTAAACCTCCCAAAGGGAAAGCTCATCCCTAATTATTTACCTCTTGAGGAAGGACAGAAAAACCAACAGGCTTGACAAACTCTTTTCTCTCTCAAGAGGTACATAACTTGGGAGAAGCTGTTGTTGCTTTCTTAATAGTCTTCACAATTGTAATTCAGTCAAAAATTCAGTTCTGAATATAAGAGTAAAATAAAACAGTTGCACAATACAGTTAAAATATAACAGTTGCACAGTAATATACTCAACTCTTCAAATAAAAATGTCCATCTAATATTGAATGTGTTTTAGAAAATTAACTGTTGCATTATGAAAGTTAGAAAGTGTAGGAAATCTTAGACTGTCAAATATCAAGTGTTCTTCTTTGAAAGGATACATGGCATTACATGTTTGCGTCCCAGCGGATTTCCATATGGCCAGAGTAGCTTCACTCTTAAAGAAACCAACACTTGACACCTCTGACGTCAAAAACTACAGGCCAGTATCACTACCGTTTTTCCTTTCCAAACCACTTAAGCACACTGTCACTGCCCAACTCCCTTCTTACCTCTCTCAGAACAATCAACTTGTCCCTAACCAGTCAGTTTTCAAAACGTTCTCATTATGCCTGACCTATCCCCTACCTTTGACACTTTGGATCATATCCTCCCACTTTCCACCCTCTCTGATTTGGGCATCTCAGTCTTTGCTCACTCTTGGAATGGTTCCTACCTGGCAAGCAGCTCCTATCAAGTGACATGGAGAGGATCAGTGTCCGCTGCGCAGCATCTTACTACTGGTGTTCCACATTGCTTGCTTCTTGGCCCTTTTTGCCTCTCCCTACACACCAAGTCTCTTGGCTCTTTCATATCCTCACATTTACTTTCACTGCTATGCAGATGATACTCAGCTTTTTTTTCTCCTTAGCCCCCTTTCGACAGCCAGGTGACAACAAGCATCCCTGCGTGCCTGGCCGATATCTTCTGGATGTCGGCCCACCAACTCAAGCTTAACCTTGAAAAAACTGAGCTGCTCTTCTTTTGTGCGAAGGCCTGTCCGCTCCAACTGCAAAGTGTCCTCCCATAGTGCAAAGACTCTTGGCATGACCCTCCATGAAAAGCTGTCAGTCTCTCCTAACATCAAGGCAGTAACTTGCTCCTGCAGGTAGAATATGAGCTCACCTTACCTGGGAAGCAGCGCAAGTACTGGTCATCTCATGTCTGGCTTTCTGCAAATCACACTTGTTGGGTCTCCTGGCGTGTGCAACCTAACCGCTGCAACTCATTCAGAATGTAGTTGCCTCGTGTTCAACCTTCCCTAGTTCTCCAATGTCAGCCCACTTCTTCACACTCTAAACTGGATTCCATTTGAAGAGTCAAAACTCTTCTCTGTCCTGGCACCTCAATGGTGAATCCAGCTTCCCTTGGAGGCTAGGCTGACAGTCTCTACCTATCGTCAAAAAAAACATCTGAAAACTCACCTTTACATACAGTACTTAAAATAGTTCCACTGCCACCACCTCGGTCTGTTGTCTTTTAACTTTTTATGTTTATTATTTGACCGATCTTTCCAGCACTAACCTTTGATGAAAACAAATTAATTGATTAGAATGCACTTAATATTAAACTGTGTGGTTGTTTCACCGAGCTGTTTCAAAATGAATGCACTTACTGTTAGTTGGTCTGGATAAGAGCGTCTGCTAAATGACAAAAATGTAAAGAAATGTCTTTAGCATACATTTAAATAAAATGACTCTGTCCAACAGATATTATTTCATACTTGATTATGATCATGATGGTACACTGCAGGAAAAAAGGTGGTCTGCATAGGCAATCCTATGAATGTTGTCAGTTTTGATTTAGAAAGCAATCTGTGAAGTGACAAATAGATTTACTTCTGAAATACAGCCACATTATGGCAATGAGAGATGCATGCTGCTGCTTTAGCCTTGTTAGATTAGTCTTGCAATCTTCGACCCTATTACCAAATCAGTGTTATTTTGTTGTTGAGGTACCAGTCTAAACCTAGGCAACAGGGATGGTTGCCTAGGGTCTGGATTTTGAGAATATTGAGGAACTGGGTGAAATGTAATTGCTAAAGGTTTTAAATTAAAGCATACAGAATGCAGAATTATGTTTGTCAGACAATTCTATAGATCACACAATTCAAAACGTCAGGCTACAGTATGACTGTATGAATTCATACAGGTGACATAATGGAACCGTCTTAGCTTGCATGCACTCCTTTTGCTTGTCTTTGTCAAAGATAACCTTGTGTTTCTCTTTTTTTTTCTTGACTTAACACAGGACTGTTTTTAAAGGATATTGGAATAGCGGAGGCAAATAATGGACTATGTTGTTGACTGCAGAAAGACATTAACCTGTGGATAACTGATGGACAGGCACTCGGCCAGACACAACCCCTTAATTGCAGCTCTGCATAGGAACTTCTCCATGCCTGTGATTTGCCAGGAAGGACACTCCCCTTTTCTGTCAGAAACTCAGGCAAACGCTGTGGGCAGCCGAACTCGATCTTTGTCATCAGTGGACAAAACTCAGTACCAACATGACAAACCGATGTTATCATATAACTAAGTGCTGAAGCACCCTAGGCCAGCAAACTGCTTTTATACAAATGTAACATTTTAGTAGTGAAAATGTTTTTGTTATTTATTTGAAATGCCAGATGAAAGGTTATGAGAAATGTTTTCCTCATAATGAGGTTCTTATATTGCAGTGGGTACAGTGAATCATGTACCTTAGACCTGTGAGAGAGAACCATTGCTCTAATGTGTCTCTGTTATACTGTAATGGTATTAATGTTTCTCAGTGTCCTCCAATGTCCATACAGCGAAATTAACTATTCACTTCCACTTCAATAGGGCCTTTTCCTAAGCACCTGCGTTCTCTCTATTGTTCCTGCTGTAGCATTAACATGCTGAGCAATAGAATGATGTAAAAAAAATAATCGCAAAAGCAGTTGAGTGAAACATGGAATGCATTTATTTAATCAATTATAGATCAGCGTTAGAAAAGTGACAGTGAAAAGGCAGTATCTGAGGAATGATTGTTACGCGTGTTGAGATACAGAGCATAGACGCCTGTC
Organism: Esox masquinongy; assembly: GCA_016801175.1. Taxonomy (NCBI): domain Eukaryota; kingdom Metazoa; phylum Chordata; class Actinopteri; order Esociformes; family Esocidae; genus Esox; species Esox masquinongy. Next base: position 69,700 of record JACXGI010002563.1, read on the forward strand.
AGCCATTTGTTGAACATTACGAGGTACAGTATATTCCAGGAGAACCCACAGTACAGTAGTACAAACCGGTGTTCAAGTTATTAATAAATACTAAGGTCTAAACAGAAGAAAACATGCCTCAGATACAAGTGCATGATTGAATAGATTTAATCCATTCAAACAACCATAACAACGCCTTTCGCATGTGCAGCGCGTCAAAGGGAATGAGAACAAAACTAAAGACTAACAGCCTTACCTGAACAGGGTACTTCCAGACTCATAAGAGATTGTCTCTATAACACACAGTACTGTACAGTGACAAAGGCTGTCCTTCTCCTTGTAGCTTTGTATGGGTAAATTATTGCTTTATTTTACAGTAGACAAGAGCTGGTTTTCCCCCTGAAAAAAAATATTGAGTCATGTGCCCAAATCCATTGATAGTAGAGTAGAAAGGTTTCTTTTGAAAATAAATGTGTACATTCCAGTAGAAACATTGCTCTCTTTGTATTACACAATTATAAAATATTCTGTATGTATTCAGTGTCTATGGAAATATGAGATGACTTCTAGGAGAGGTAATATTACCAGACTGTAATGTTACTGTATAGGAGTTTGATGTCTTTTTGAGCCCAAATCATTCTGCATGATTTCACTATTTTACTCTCATACACGCATTGCCTGACATGACTAGAACGCTGTTGGAAGATTAAGAGTATCTCAGGAGTTGTGTTGTTCACTTCTGGTAATGTATAATCTCTTCACACCATAATTAAGTTTGATTAACACATTGTTCATTTTCAAGACAATATTTGGAATATCATAGCCTTGTGTCGACAACATCCAACAATCCATTTTAATTTCAACATGGCTTTAGGAATGAATGGTTTGGGAATGGGAAAATGAAATTTACCTGTCTTTTTTTCATTAGCGCACACATGAAAAATAAGACAAAATAAACTAAGGACTGAAGGAATAAATCAACAAACTCAAATTACATTCGGTCTGAAAGTCAGAGGTAAAAAAATCATTACAGTATTATGAAATATTATATTTTGAAATTAATGTGAATTGATGTGCAGTTACTGAAAACATTCCTTCAGGCAGAACCCAACTTTAATTACTGTCTCGTGATAACAGAAATATATCCAATTAGCAGTGGAAAGGTCCAGAATCCACTTCCCGTTTCCACCCTATAGAACCAACAACTATTGTGCAATTTTGTTTCCTGAAATAACTAATGAAAACAATGTAAACAGCAAGTATGGATTTGAGTGAAATTATCAGCAAGCTGTTAAGGTTGCAGAAGGACAACAGGATTTTACTTCGGCTTAAATCACTAAAAATGATAAACCTAAGATTTGATACTCAAAAATATTATTTGTAGAGGGAGGATAGAAACAGTCCCTACTTTGAGAAATGGACCCTGTTGTAGCAGTGTTCTTTATAAGGCCTCAGTTAAAGTAGCAGGAATACTAAAGAAAAAAAAAACAGTTATACTTGCTCGAGAACAAAACTAGATAATTACTCAGATTCCACTGCATAGGTTCACTGCAAATCCCCCTCACACTCACCTAGAAATAATAATCAAGACAACTGAAAGCCGACGAGACCAAAAACATGAAAAAAAAAAAGACAACTGACAAAAACCTATTCTCTTATGACGTGCTCCTAGTCACTTAACACAGTTTGAATGCCAACTGTTAGGTGCATTGGTTAAGTGTATTCTTCCCTTTGCTGTAGTGAAAGGCCAGTGGTTTGGGACAGGGGCTTCAGCCTTTGGGGCAAAGGCTCCCTAAGTACAGATCAAAGATGAGCTTCTGCGCCCCCCCCCATCCTAACCGTAACCATAGTGAGGGAAATTCTAAACTGACGCAGGACCAGCGACCCTAGGGGGGGGGCAAATTCACCCACCGCCCTTTACTTGAGCAGGCTCTGCAGCATGGCTGTGGCATAGGTGGGGCGCGCCTGTCGGCTCTCGATGGCACTTCGGAGGTATTGGATGCCCCCGCAGCGCTCCCAGATCTCCTCGAACTGCCGGGGCAGGATCTCAGCTCCCCTCTTCCTGGTGAGGCCCGTCTCCTCCAGGCTCAGCTCACACATCTCCATGTCGTCTTTCCCTGTGGGTGCGGAGAGACAGACCATTGAACTGACTGCCGAGACCGTCACGCTGCAATGAGCACAGGATGGATGAAACAGACAAGTAGGATAATGAGTAAGAGCTGGGACCGACCTGCCACCAGCAGGATGGGCTGCTTATCGGGGTGCAGCTCCATCTGCCTGGCGATCCAGGGCCCGTCGAAGTGGGCATACCACCAGCCCTTCTTCTTATTCTGGGGGTCCTTGTACTGGTCCCCTGGCCGGATGAAGGGGATCCGGAAGTAGCGCTGCTGCCTGTTCATGGCCACCTCGTGCTGCCTGGCCGGGATGGGCGGGGCCGGGTTCGCCTGGGCTGTTGGGGGGGGGGGGGTGACACACGGTTAGAGAGATTGATAAGGCTGATGAGAATGGGATCAGGAGCCAGTGGGGAATGGGATCGGGTGGCCATAAGGAATGGGAACCAATAATGACGGGGAACCAAGTAAG